>JAOWMA010000086.1:0-164316 GCA_025962755.1 Colletotrichum tropicicola
CTATTTATAAATAAAGTAAATATCTCTTATTTTAATAAAAAAATAAATAATAATAACTATATAATATACTTTAAAAACTATTTTTATTTATTTATTTACTTATAAAAATCTTAATTAAATTAATAATAATTTTTCTTAGTAAATAATAACTTTTTATATGTAAATCCTTTTAATATTTATATTTATTTCTAACTATAAATAGTTTTATAATTAAGAGAGTATATTATAGAAAATATATAACTTAACTATACTATATTATATATAGTATTATCTATACATTCTTTAAAAGGCTTATTAAATAATTAACTATTTAGTTTATATCTACTAGAAAGGGGATTATTCTTTTTTCCTAATTTAACTACTTTTCTATATATAAGGGCCTCACTCACCTTTAGTGCCTCGTCACAGAAGTTAATATATATATAGGCTGCTTTACTACAGGCCATAAAATGAATCTTCACAGATCTAATAGGGACTAGGGCAGAACTGTATTTGTCTTCCTCTGCCGACTCTTATCCTCGTGTACCGATCCAAGGACCCGTGATTCCACTCTCAACCTAAGTAGTATTTAGAGGGCGAGGTGTCTCTAACTGACAGAGGCTGGAGACTCGTCGTGCAAGGGTGGGGACCTCTAAAAACTTCTACAAGCAGCCAGCGCGGCTGTTTATCAGCTGTAGTCTCTGCGAACGTCATTCATGGAAAGAAGCGGCATCTATTAACGGGGTTCTTGACGAGGTTGGAGGGAGACCACCACTCTTAACTCACCTTCAGTCGAGACCGATGGATCCGGGGTTTGGAAAGTTTTCACCCTAAGTTATCTCACTGAGGCCAACTTAATTAGCGAAAGCACGTCTCAGTCGGCAATTTCGCATCTCACTCGGGGTTAGAATACGGCATTAAAGCAAAAAGGATACGTGTCATGATTGATTCTTCCGGTTTATTACTACCCCCTTGATGTGGTTATCTGGTCGGGGATTATTTCTTCCATTTCCAACTTCAACACAAGATTCCGGTCACGCTTATTTCTCTAGTCCAAGGGGTGCGGGTCAAACGGGGAAAGCGATTGGGAGGCCAAGCGTAAGACAAGTCCGACGAAGACATGTTCTAACCCTAGCCCTGTACATCAAAGCCGACCAACTCCTGATTCTTTGCGTAGCGTGTTCTAGCATTTGTCACTATCCCCTTTTTGCTCTTCTTCCAATCCTTGTCACGTAAACAGTGTGTCGGTTGCTCAAGGGAAGTGGTAAGTAGTGGCGGGTCTGCCTTTGTTCGTTCCAGAAACTTGCAACAAACGGCGCGACAAACGGTGGCGTTTGCCAGATTCTATTGAGGGTTAGCTTTCTCAACTGAGATATTTTCCTCCTCGACAGCAATTTGGCCACATGTTTTTCTTTAAAAAAACATCAGCTTCTGGAGAACACCATCCACTCCTCGTTATTCTGGTGCCGTCTCAGTGGACTATCGTATCGTCCTCGCCAACTTCGGTCATCATGGACAGCGACACGTCGACATCATTGTCCCGCTTGGATTCACCATTCAAACCTCTAGCGCGAAAAGCCTTTCCTCCGCTCCCCTTCGAGGTTCTCCTCAACATCATCGACGCCCTGATTTCTCAAGCTGAGCACTCAGCCAAGCCAATTGACTTCTGCTTCTATCTGGCGCCTACTCCTAGCCTCAACTCCAAAATCGACGTTGAGATCAGCGACAGGTACATGAACTCAATGTGGTCAGAAGACAAGACAAAGAACCGATTTAGACAGCTTCGTCTGGCCTTGCAGCTGAGCAGCCAGACCCGCGCTATGGTTCTCCGCAAGTTTCGCCGCATTCAAATTTGGCAACGGATAACCCAAAGCACCTCTCTGGCTTGGGCGCATTGCAAGACCGACAGGTTTCAACCCGTTTTCTGCAGGACCCCGGGACACTGTCTTAAACTCCGGCAGGCCTTGCTGCAGCCGACAGCTCAGGACAGCATCCTTGTGCAATGTCTGGTGAATATACACGGCATGCCAAAAGGATTCCTCAACGACGTATACGACACGGATATGGAAACGCTCCTCTCACTGCCAAATTTGAGAGAAATCACGCTGAACTCAAGCATGCTCCGTATTTGCTCTAACAGATTGGAGTTACCGGAAGACGATCATCCTCACCCTAGCGATGAAGTCATACCTGTCAACCCGCTGCTGTTTCCGTCTTTGGGTTATTGGGTCGAGCAGCAGGGTCAAGCACTGGAGAAGTTTTGTCTTCGAGCCCAAGAAAAAGATGTCGACTTGTTTGTGGGAGCTGATGGAAACGCCGATATGAGGAAGCTGAAGCTCGTGCTCACCGAGGATGGCGTGGCCTGCAAACTCACTGATCCCATTTGTAGCTGCGACTTGTAGTTGGTCTGGAGGAGACTGAACGCCAAGAACCAGAAAAATACTCGATGTCAAAACTTCACAACAGCAACTTGGAGCATATTTCTGGCTTCCAGTTTGTATCTGATCAGTGATTTGGGGGTGCCTTACTGAAGCAAAAAAAAAAAAAAAAAAAAAAGGAGCGATGGTGTCTCCAGAAACTAGCTTAAATAGTATCCAAATTCACAAGGAGCTCTGTGTCAAGAGATTCTTTTGCATTCCAAGCATTTTAAGGCTTTGAGATGTTCGACAAACAAGGCAGCTGCAGGTTCGCGTTTGGCTGATCGCACCTTCCCTGGCAAAGGTACTTCCCCCATCTTTTCAACTCTGTACTTTTCCCGCCCACAACTTCGAAGGTGAACTCACCCATAGCAAACGAAAACAGAGAATCTTGCACCCAACCAAAGCATCTCGTCTGTCTGCTTCAGCGTTGCTTCTTTGGAAAATATTACTGTACTTCCAAGCGTCTGGTATTACCCCATCTCATTTACCTCCCTTTTCTGTTCATCGATCTCTACTGACGCAGGAGTGTCATCAGCTCATCTTACCAGCAAGAACAGCCATCAAGAATCCTGTCTCCCCGCACACGCAAAAGACTCAAGCCAACGCGACGATGTCTCTCCAGCAGACCCTTGCCGGCAAAGACGACCCTGCTCTGCCGTACGAGATCTTCCTCGACATTGTCGACGCTCTCATCCAAGACGGCGAGGACTCTCAGATATCTCAGACGTGCTGGCTTGCCTACCAACATGATACCCCGACGAGACTAGCTCTCTACACCCAAGCGCCTGGCGGAGGTCTCGGCGTGTCCGAGACCTGCTCTCTCGTGGAGGAGATGAAAAATCGATTTCGCGCCACACGCGTCCCGTCTCAGATCAACCGCGATGCCCGAGCTCTGGTTCATCGAACCTTTTGCCGTATGCCCATGGGCAAGATCATCGGCAAGGACCCCATCTACGCCTGGGTCCTTCCCCGGATCGATGAGTTCGTTCCCTACTACGCCCAGGGTCTGTCGAGTAACACCGAGTACGACCACTTCTATCGTCAGTCCATGTTTTTGCCCACTGCAGAAGGCCATGAAATGCTGAGGAGCATCGAATCCATCTTCCTCCCCGCTCCCGACTTTCTCCAGTGTTCCAACGCCGACAACATGGCTGCGCTTCTGAAGTTGCCAAACCTCAAGAGCATCTCGACGGGCATCGGAATGATCGATCCGACATGGATTGTACGACCACAGATGTGCCACGCCAAGGTTGTTCCTCTCAATGGCTCCTCGTTTCCGGACCTGGTTCGCTGGAACAAGGGCAGTCCCAAATTCTATCGCATGTGGGCACCGTTCAAGAAGAGGAGCATCAAGCTCTACGGGGTACTGAGCGTGGCTGGAATTCGAACGATTGAGTTGATTCCTACCAGGAAGGGCGTTTGCATGAGATATCTTAGCCCCAACTGCTCCTGTTGCGAACGCGAGAAGACGTAGGGAGCAGCAGCTGGAGGTGGTGGAAGGGCGATGATACTGAGAGGTGTCTAAGGGAAGATGACGCCACGGAGAGAGTCTGAGGGAATTGCTTTAGAAGTGGTGTACAAACTTGAGAGCGACTTGAGAAATTGTGACAGCAAGGCATGTATGTGCTCGGGTCAGACGGCAACCTCCTTTCGCATTGGCAGAAAGGTACCTATGAGCCTAAATTGAACTGGTTTCGACCGCTTTGTTTTCACATACAACACTTTGATCCAGACTGCTATTCTGATCAAATGACTTCGATTCAGAATGTGCTTGAAGAATACGTAGGTCTCACGCCATCTGCCATGGCGCTTATCCAGCGTGCAGATTTCGTTCCTACGAGCAAGCAATAGCCATCTTTCTATTTGCGTAAAATTATTTTCCGTTATACACGCTCCGTTCGTGATTAAGTGAAGAGCAGATTATGAAAACCAGGTTCAATTCTCTTGCAATCCCCGGATATTTCCCTCGCCTGCCAGTCATATTGATGCGACAGGCCTTCAACATTCATAACAACAGATACCTGCGAGCAGAGGCCTACATTGTGAACCTACCATATGAAGTGGTTCTTCTCATCGTTGAAGCTGCCTTGGCTGACACAGAGAGTCACGCGGAACCAATCCTTTGGACTGTCGAATCGGAACCCTTTTCGACCGACTACAAAAGCATCGGAGTCTTTTAAAAAATACTCTCAATATTCATGCACGGCTCTCCAGCAACGTCGATGTGGGTCGATCCGCCACATCTCCCAGCTCGATCGAAGGACCCAAGCAAAAGTCAGCAAATGTTTTCCTCTCTTCAACGACCGACGATGGACGGGGCATCAAATGAAATTACTATTTTCTCGAATTTGTCCGGATATCGACGTCTTCCACACGATGGACTTCTTGAGTCAATGGCCGGTGGCGGCGTTTCTCGGGCAGGGATTATGCTTCTCCCGAGGTCACTAGACTTCTAGAATGTATCAGGACGGTAGCCCAGCTCCCCATTCTCAGCCCTTTTATGGACCTGAAGAAATCTTCTGGAAGTCGCTGTGGAATAAACACTAGTTAGTACAATGAAATGGTTTCCCCTCCGTATTTCCCAACTATATGTTTCTATTTAGATACCGTACAACGTTCTGTAAGTCCTTGTTCAGCTTGTTCACTCGCAGCCGAGCAGTCCGAGGTCATCCATGGATTTGGTAAAGAACTGTAGTATTCCAAACCCAATCGAGAATGCGATTCCCTTGACAAAAGACTGTGATCTGACTGCGTTGGCCTGTAATAGCTTCATTGAAGCCAGTGATGATTTGGTTGGGGCTTTGGGCCCAGACGTTGTATCAATTGACGCCACTAGGTGATTGGTAGTAAACATAACTATATTGAAAATGCCAGTGTCAGTTGATTGTGATATATGTGTAGCTTGAGGATACACATACCCTTTAGAGTCAACCCAGCCGGCTAGCGTTCCGACCTTGTCAGGCCCAATGGAACGGACAGAAGTCTGTGTGTGGCGTTGATTTCATTGTGGCTGAAAGCTGTAGCTCGAATTGGTTGTGGATATGGCGGAAAATGAACATGAACAAGCTGGATCAAAAGTCCCAGAGCAGTTCTGCCGTTGCTATGGAGGGATCCCTGTCTGCCAGATCGCTTGGCAAAGCTTGATTCAGTTCTCGTCAATCTTGTGCTGTTTCTAGAAGTCATTCGGGGTCCACTCCTGACGCTTGCCCGATCATGCCCTTCCTAATGTAACCCCAATCCATGTCGAGTCAGCATCGAGTCCGTGGGCTCCGCGGGGTTCAGCAGACAAATGGAGTCACGAAGCTAATTACATGTATGTAGGGCGCAAGAGACGTCAGGTACCTCTGCTTCTGGAGTGCTCGATCCTAACTTGGTTTCCAATAATCTCGCTCTGACTTTCGCAATATGTATATGTCAGTGCGCGGCATATCTGAGGTGGGTTTTCCAGCGGTCTGGGGCTCGGCAAAGAAAGCCAAGTTTGCTCCCCCTTTTATTACTCTGACTTCACAACCTACTCCTTGAAAAGTCCCGTTGTAAATTATTAAGTCTTTTTTTTTTTTTCGTGCTTGCGTACCGGCATCATGGCTTCCGAGCTTACGCAGATGTCCCTTGGGGACGCCGACGCAAACGCGGTGGATTCTTTTTGCAAGATGCAGGACTTGAGCAGGGAGGACTTCTACGTCGCTGCGTGGTCCTATACGCTTAGTATCTACAGCGCTGTCTCCGTGGTCACGACTAGCTCAGTCCGCCGCAACGAAGAAGACGGCTGTTCACAGGTACAATCTGTTACAGGGACCTTCGGAAGCAACATGACGATCTTGGACGCGGTCTCTTCGCTCCAATTTTCTGAAGCACGTTCGAGCGAGGACTATATGAAACTTCATCATCAGCCCCTGCATGTTGAACTCCACGATGGCGCTACTGTCATCGAGTTTGTATCGAAGGAGGGCTCTGAGCCTAGCGACGATCTCGTTGGGCCTTTCCAGGTGAGACTCATGGTTCACAGCCAAGGCAGCGTCTCCCTTAGATGTACGTACATGGAGCGTGTTTCCAACGTCGTGTCCTTTTTAGGCTTCTGACCTGTTTATCTACGTCGCTTCTAACAAAAATCACCAGACCGAGTACACTCTATTCCCTCTCCCTCACCAGAAGCTTTTCTGGACACATTCATTACAATCGTTCAACGATTCGCACTCAGCCCTCAAGACACACCACTGGGCGAGCTCGAAGTTCTGGGTTCACGAAATTGGGCCATGTTGGAAACTTGGAGCCCTTCTCATCTCACGGCGGTGGAACGCTGCATCCACGATTATGTCGACGATCATGCCAATGAGAATGCTCAAAAGGAAGCGGTAGTGGCCACTGAAGGTCCGAACTTCACGTATATTCAACTGTCGGTTCTTTCCAGCAGGCTGGCGAAGGATTTGCTTGAACTCGGAGTCAGGAAAGGCGACATCGTTCCCATCTTGTTCGACAAGTCATCTTTCGCGGTTCTGGCCATCGTCGCAATCATGAAGGCTGGTGGTGCCTATGTCGGGTTCAGTGCCGAGTCGCCAATCAACTTTCTGCAAGAGTGTTCATCGATCGCAGATGTTCCCCTGATTGTCACAAACCGACAGCATGAGCATATTGTACAGAAGATTGGCCGCCGGAGCCTAATTTTGGACGAAGCATATCTCAAGGCCCTGGAGACTTTGGAGCCAACCAAGGATGCCGAAGAATTTGCATCTCCGGCTCAACCTTCCGATCTTGCTTACTTGGTCTTCACATCTGGCTCAACTGGAACCCCCAAGGTATTATTCATGTTACAACTAGCAACTCGAGAAACTCTAACAGTACCAAATTCAGGCCGTTATGACAGAGCATAGAGCCTACGTCACGGACGCCGTGGCGCAACAGCAGTCTGCTCTTCTGAATGCCACCTCCCGTGTTCTCCATTTCGCCTCTTACAATTTCGACGCTACCAATTTCGATGTGCTCAGTACCCTCATTGCTGGCGGCACAATATGCGTTCCCACGGAATTTGACCGCATCAACCGACTCGCAGGGGCCATTAATGACCTCCGCGCTAACTTCTTGGGGGTCACAGCCACACTCGCGCAGGTTCTTGATCCGGAAGACGTGCCGCACCTCAAAGTCGTTATCTTGTGTGGGGAGGCCAATAGCCCCGAGATTGTCGACAAGTGGACCAAGCATGGCACGGGTAACATGGATGTGATCAATGGCTACGGGCCATCTGAGGCGTCCTGTGCCTTTTCGTACAACATCTATACGCGCCAGTCACCGCAGGCCAATAACGTTGGGCGCGCACTTGAGGGGGCTTGCTGGGGTTGGGTTGTTAACCCGGAGAATCATCATCAGCTGCTACCTGTTGGGGCGAAGGGCGAGCTCCTTATCCAAGGACCGACACTGAGCAGGGGATATCTAAACGAGCCAGAGAAGACAGCCAAAGTGTTCATTGAAAACCCGCAGTGGTTGCCAAAGGGTACAATTTGCAGTCTGCGCAGGCTTTACAAGACGGGAGACCTTGTGCGGCAGCTTCCAGATCAGTCTTATCAGGTGTTTGGGCGAATTGATACTCAGGTCAAGTTGAATGGACAGCGTATCGAGCTGGGAGAGATTGAGCATTGGATCAGGTCAGTTACTGTTTCTGCGGAGCTCAATATAGATTGGGAAAGTGAATGGATTTATCTAACTTGAAACTTTCTGTTTTAGTCACGTGCTTGGGGACAGTTATATCATTGCTGTCGAGGCTCTTAATCTGTCATCCCAAGAGCAAGACAGTTCCAAAGTTCTGGTTGCGTTCTACGCCTCGAAAGTGGGCAGCCCTCGGAAACACGGCCAGATTTTGGATCTCATCGACAAGCTTCATTCCGTTTCCATCGACGTACAGGGCACGAAGGCGTTGCTTGCATCTTACCTGAAGGACATCGCCATTCCTCAAGCATTCGTTCCGCTTCGAATCATGCCATTCACTATTCAGGGGAAACTCGACAGAAAGTGTTTGCAGACTTTTGGTAGTCACATCGACAAGACCACATTGTCCGTATTTTCCGGAGTTGGTGCGACTATGTGTGGTGAGCCTGTCAGGAACGGTCGTGAGAAGACAGTCCAGGCACTCTTCGCGCAGACTCTTGGCCTGAGCATGGAGTCAATCTTCAGGGACTCGGACTTCTTCGCACTGGGCGGAGATTCTCTGAAAGGAATCAAGTTGGTATCATTGGCTAGAAAGCTTGGCTTGAATCTTTCAGTTCCGGTAAGTCTTTCGTTCATTATGTACATTCTCGTCAAGACACAGGCACTGACAAGACGACCTGTTGAACGGCACAGGACATTCTCCAGACACCACGGCTTTCGCACCTTGCAGCACTCCTGGAACGTTCCACGTCAACACAGGGCTCAGGATGCGAATACAAACCATTTGATGGAATTGCATGCCAATCAACAATTGACGAAATCCGGACAATAGGTGCAGATGGCTCTTTTGATCTTGATGACATTGAGGACATACTCCAAGCCACCGATCTGCAAGCTTCTTGTGTTGCATTTTCAACTTACAAGGAGCAACGAGGCGGGATAAACTGGCTTCTGTGCGACTTTGCCACAATTCACAGCGAAAAAGCTGTGCGTCATGTTTGTGACCTCTTGACGGCGAGACGTAAGTTCATATGAGGTGTATCAGTTCCTGCGTGGATAAGTCTCCTAACCAATTCAGATTCGAATTTACGTACTTTCTTTGTGGCACATCGACGAACTCTGTACCAATTGATATCCAAGTCTTTCCAGCCTCCAAGCAGAACCCACTTACATGTCAAAGATATCCACAAGACTACTCAGTTCATCATGGAAGACGACCTCCGAAAAAGGCACGTCGACATGACCCAGCCGCAGACAGCCTTTGAACTGCTATCCCAGAGTGGTGCTGAAGGCATTGTGCGTCTTGTTATCCGTCTCTCCGCTGCTCAATATGACGGTCACTCCGTCGCTATCCTGGGCCGCGAAATAACTTCGCTCCTCGACAACATCCACGGCCGTGACCAGCTACGCGAACTCAAGGGTAGCTACCCAGCCTATCTACACTTTGCACGAACCACAGAGCTCGAGCAGGGAATTATGTACTGGCGCGCCCTTCTTGCAGGCGCTGAAATGACACAGATAACGTTGCGTGGTTCTCGTATTGGCGAAGCACCATCCGGCTTGGACTTCGTCGACGGCGTTCTCACCAGAATCATCGACACTCGACTTTTAGACGCAGCCACAGTAAACAGCACAAAATTCAAGAACAGATCTTTGGGCCGCAGCACTAGAGCCACAGTAGTGAAGACGGCGTGGGCCATCACACTAGCTGAGCTCACAGGCAGAGATGATGTTGTCTTCGGGTCAACAGGCTGGGGACGCAATCATCCTGTGGCCTTCGCCCAAGACGTGATGGGGTCTTGCACTTCGCACATTCCCACACGTGCACGGCTCAATAGTCGCGTCAACGGAGACACCTCGCGCTTGACGTACGGAGACTTGGTCGAGCAGCTCCAAGCTCAGCACTTCGAGTCGATGCGGTTTGAAAATGTCGGAGCCAACAGGATTGTGGAAGAATGTACGCCTTGGAAAAGGTGGACGCGCTTCTCATCACTGTTGGTTTTTCAGGGGTTGGATATTGAGACCCCGCAACGAGGAGATGGCGGCGGGGGACAGGACGAAAAAGATGCTACCTCTGCGGTCAAATTTACAGAGATCATGGACCCGGGTGATCGGGCCGACGTGATCGTTCACGTTGAGCCGTTTGGGGAGAAGACGCGAGTGATGGTGGCGTTTTCGAAAAGGAATGTGACCGAGGACGTTGCGAACGCGATGTTGCAGACGTTTGAACGGCATCTTGAGCTGACTTCGCAGCATCCCGACCAGCTTATCCATCTTTGGGATCGCGAATCGCTTCCTGTACTTCCGATTCTCTACAGTGAGGCGAAGGCAGGGATGGTAAAGAATCTCGATCGGTGCGGAGCGCTGGGCATCCAAGCTAGCGCGGTCGTGAAGAATGTGTGGGTTAGCGTTTTGAACATAGACGCTCAAGAGTTCGACAGGGTCAGGGACGGGAATGGTTCGTTCCTTGAGATATGGGGTAATTGTGTGTCTGCGGCGGCTCTTTCTCACGAGTACAGGAAGAGGGGTTTTGCTTTGTCAACTGAAGATGTGCTGCGATCTCAGACTGTGAAGGAACAGGTTGCTATGATCTCATCGGTACTTGGATCTATTCATCATGCATCTTAGTAGTAGTAGAGAATCTGTCTTTGGCCAACGGCGATAAACTTCAGATCAGTTGAGACAAGAACTGAAATCGATTCGCGACACTGATACAGGCAAATGTTCCCATGGTCAGGGAGAAACAATAATGGGCAGCATTGGCAGCTTATTGCGTCAAACCTCCTGCTATTGATCTTTCGTGTCTCTGACCTTGAAAAAGTCCAGTGTGGAATCCTCACGGACGATCTTCACTGTTCCAGTTCCTAAGCAACCGCCCTCCACTGGGTGCGAACCGGAACTGTTGATGGCTAGTGTTTAGTACCTATATGTAATTCGACCTTGCGGATGATATACCAAAACTTCAACATCGCATAAACTGCCTGAGGTCTGCTGATATTATTATGCCTGACTTCTCGCTCCCGGACCCAAATGTGAAAAGCCTTCGACGAGGTCGTCGACCCGCTCAGTTCTGCCATCCAGATAGTCGCATGATCTGAGGTTTAAGTTATGGCAAGGACGCTGACTAGGTATGGATCAAAGCTTCTAAATTCTGTTCGGAGATTTAATGGGTCTTACAGGCTTGATTGGAGACGCTTAACTTTTCTTACAAGGGACTTCCCATGAAGTCCCCTCAGGCTAAGTGTGGCAACCGTTTTGAGTTCCGAGGGAAACGAAGATACGACGCCGCACAGCCGAGAGTGCGAACTTTTGACAGCTGTCTCAATCCCATTTCAGTGTTGTGCCTCGCAAGTTTCCGAGTGGCTTTCACATTGCAGTTGCCATCCCCCAAGCGAACGCGTCAGGCAAGCAGGGGGATAAGGAGCTCGTCGAATGAACTGGGCACATTTGACAGGCGATGTCATCTGAAGCTTCGGCATTACATCTTTTAGTTCCCCTATTTTGAGGCTTGTTAGATCTTCCGAATACTGGTGTTTGATTGGATCTTCCCGCTAGGTTTAAAAACTAACCTATCCGTGCCGTTACTACAAGCGACTCGCTGCCTCCCGTCAAAACGATTTGATAATACTCGATCATCCAACATGGCTATCATAACTACTCGGCTTCTCATATCATGCGCCATCCTGAGCCTAATCAGTTTGGTCAAAGCAGATTCGGCGACTTGCAAGCAGCTTACCGCATCAACGAAGATTCAGCATCAACAGGGAGCCGACATAGAATACACGCAAGAACAGCAAAACTATTGGTAGGCAGAATCAACTTTTCAGTCTCGAATATACTTACATAGAAAAGGTCAACTAGCTGTGGCAATCTTAAACCGGGATGCATTCTATTTCCCACAAATGCGGACGAGGTTTCTACGATCATCAAGGCACTGCAGAACAACAGTGAACAGTTTGCAGTGAAGTCGGGAGGTCACAACCCAAACAACTACTTTTCGAGCGTACAAGACGGCCCTCTGATATCGACCAAGGAGCTCAAGGAGGTCAAATACGACAAATCGAGTAACACAGTCAGTGTTGGGCCGGGAAACAAATTGGAAGACGTCCATGCCGCTCTCGATGGAACGGGGGTCACTGTTGTCGGCGGCCGTATTGGAAATGTAGGCGTCGGCGGCTATTTGCTAGGAGGTAATATTTGACGTGCGCAGTCACATTGGGGTAGAGCTCAACTAACTTGCAGACTTTTCCAGGTGGCCTGAGTTTTCTGAGTAGCCAATACGGCTGGGCTTCGAACAACATAGTCTCAGCGGGGATGGTGCTCGCGAACGGGTCGATCGTCACAGCATCCAATACCTCGAACCCCGACCTGCTTGCTGCAATCAAAGGGGGTGGCAACGCGTTTGGCGTGGTCACAAAGTTCGTCCTGCAAGCATACACCATGGGCCAGGTAAAGACCTTCAATGCCAATATTGGATTCTAGAGAGGTATCATTAACAGCAGTCACAGATATGGGGCGGGAACTTGGTATTTGACAATGGCGACAAAACGGACGACATCCTCGCGGCGATTCGGGACTTCACCGAGAATTACCAAGATCCAAAGGCGGCCATTATTGCTACATCAGAGCTGACGGTGTTTAACAAAGTGAACATTTGGGTCCTTTTCCTTTTTTACGACGGGCCGCAGCCTCCAACACAGGTTTTCGAAAAGTTCATGAAAGCCAAACCGACGATCAACACCTGCAAGACGAGATCATACACAGATTTTCTCAAGGCAAATGATATGTTCGTGTTGAAGGGCAGCGTATATACTATCGCTACGGAAACAACCCCTCTACCGCCTGCGGCTGCGGGAGCAAAGGTGATGCGCTCATATTACGATCACTGGTTCAACACATCGGCTGCCAAGTCCGGAATAGCTGGAGTGATCGCATCGATGGCATTCCAGCCTATTCCGAAGTCGCTGGCTCGGATCAGTCAGGAAAAGGGTGGTGATCTTTTGGACCTGGATGACAGCACGGACAGAATTATCTTCGAGTTCGATTATTCTTATCTGTTCCAGCTCGATGACGCGACGATTGACGAGACGATGGTCAAGTTGTACACCGGTATGAATCGAGAGTCGATGGCTTCGTGAAAGACGGCACACTGCCGGATGCCTACAGGCCGTTGTTCATGAATGATGGATACTTCCGGCAAGATTATTGGGGGAGGATGAAGCCCGAGAAGAAACAGTTTGCTGAAAGGGTCAGGGCTTCTGTTGATCCAGGTGGGATGTTCCAAAAGCGTACAGGAGGCTTCCGACTTGGCACAGAATCCACCTCGGTCGTCTCTGCCGGGTTGTCGACCAGTCCTGCAGTCGCTCTGTCTGCGTCCACTGTTCTAGTCTTGACTTGGTTTTTGATCCTACTGAGCGTTGTTTAATGTTAGACTAGCCAAGGGAATCATGTTTTACCCTGTCCAACGAGATGGTTGTACGAAATGACGAGTGTTCCGAAATGATATACCAACCCGAGTACGACCCCCTCGTACTTTCGTATTCGGAGGGTTGCTTTAGTGTACCCCTAATTGCTGCTAAATGTACCACTCGTGGGTCTTGCGGCCTGCTCTGTCACACCCCTTGACTTTCATCCGCCCTACTTCATGCTGGTTCATTGAAGAGAACCTGCAGCGTTGATTTCATTCGATTTTCCAGCCGTCTTTGTGCACCGAACAGACGGCTTCTTCTTCTTAGAGGGATGGGGACGGAGTATTATCAAGGTGGTTGACGAGTCACTCAGTAGCTATCAGCTGCCATGTAACTAATGGTTCATCGAGCTGGTGGAACCCTCCCAATCAAGGATAAAACTCTCTTCAAGTGAGGTCGATCTACTTGAAAATGAACACAATATATTCGCAGGCACTTTTCAGTTACAAAAAGGTTCAACGGCCTTTGCACTTAGTTGACTTGTGAATGACATTGAAATAGACATTTTTCTTTCTGGGATGTATTTATTAACCCTAGCTTCCCAGCTTTGTCTTGACGGGCCTTCTCAAGACTGTGCAGCCAATTTGTGGTGGATCATGTAAGATTTATCGTCGTGGTGTCTGAGAGCGCGGAGCACTCAGTTATATCCGTTGATGACGATGTTGAGGCAGAACATCCATCTTCCACTGTTGCCCACCACCTCCCCCAGCCAATATGACAGCAATCTCTGCTGGATGTATGTAGTTGAAAAGAACCATGACGAGGAACATGAGAGCGGCATCGAAGATGTACAGATACGCCTCGTGACTCAGGTGGTACCCGTTGAAGCCCTGGAGATACTCGGCAGCACGAAAGACCGAACGGACCATAATCAAGAAGCTGCCCACATAGAGGGCAATCATGTGCTTCTGCCAGGGTATATTGCTGCTCGAACGACCGGTCGGTGATTTGTTGATAGAACGGTGGAACGCGACGGCTACAACGACAAAGAGCCCGAAGCAGATGAGCTGGACGAAGAGACCGACGATGATGACTTTGGCGCCGTCGTTGAGAGCCTCGAGGGTGCCTGACGCCTGGTATCGCCACCTAGAAGGGAATATGTTAGACTTCAGGCTTTCTAAGCTGATTGACGCTGGGTATGTGGTGTTGCAATTCAGGGGAGGCGCAAGGGACAACTGACCTCCGCCTTGCAGGAGGAAAGACAAAACGTCACCCATAACAAAGAGCTTGGTGAGCCACTTCTTTCGAATCAACACATGGTCCTCTCCATCGACGACGGTGATGATCCTGCCAAGTTCCATGTAGATCGTGGCAGCAAAAAGCGCAGGTGCCACGAGCAAGAGAATGGACTGTATGATGTAGGGGCCCAGCGTCCAGTCGGGACTCTCAGCACCAGACTTGCCTCGCGCGGCATAGCCAATTACTTCCACTGTTTCCATGCCGACGTCAGCAGTGTTTCGGGACACATTGTTGTCGAACGAAGACCCCCTTTGACGGGGTTGAGGTCTCGTCCGAGGTTCAGTTCACACAACTTACAAAGGCCGCCAACAGCGAGGGGTACGAGGAAGAAGCAGCGCGTTTTGACCAGCTGCCAGAAGTGAAGGAGTGTGGTCGCCAAAAACAGTATGACGAAGATGACAGCCCCAGCAACTGTTGGGTCGTAGTGGTAGAGTTTGAATACTGCGCCTTCGGCGGCCTCGGGACCCGCGTCGCTTCGAATAACCAAGTCCATGGTGAGGATTCAAGATTGAACTGTCTGCAAAGAGAAGAGGTTATTCAGGTGGGTTTGACTTCCGGTGCGTAAGGTAGGGCTGTATCGTGCTGGGGCTCGCAAGATTGTGTCTGGTGTGGAGAGTGGTGTAGAGTAGAATGAACCACGAAAAGCAACGAGTGACTAGAAAACACGACAAAAAGAATTTTAAAGAAATATAGTGATGAATCGGAAATCACTTTGGCACCATCAAAGATATCGAGGGTCAAAGAGCTCCTTTAAATTCCCAAAATCAGCAAAAGAGGCCTCAAAAAGGGGCTCGTCGCCGAGCAAACAATAACACACAGCCACCTCTGCATTGCAGACGCGGCAAGGAACACTAGACTCTTCTCCTAATATGCAAGGTGTTGCTTCAGATGACAAGACACTGGAGCTTCACGAGGCGTAGCCCTGGGTTAAACGCGTTCCTCGGCCCCGCCGAGCCTCGGACTTCTCGGGTTGGCCCCGTAGTTCGTTCTTAGCTCGTACTTGGGTACTCGGAAACGTTCCATATCGGGGTTCGATACGAGTATCGACCAAAACAAGCTACCCCAGGCTAGTCCGAACATATCAAGGCACAGCCGAAGGATTGGCATGAGTACCCAGTAATCGGAGAGGAGCCTGTGGCTGCTACTTGTATGTCAGCGGTATGGGGATCTTGAGAGCACGGGGAAAATCTCCGACGCGAACCCTTTTGACAAGATAACACCTATGCGAAAGGCTTCTATAAGAACCCGCTACTCCCTCAAAATGTCCATCCATCACCCGCTCTCGTTGACGTTGATGTTCCGTTCTGATTTGGACTCGGCTTCTGAAACACTGCATTCAATACCAGTGGCTACCACCGGAGGAGTTCCGGTCCCTCCAGCAGACCATGATATTTAACTGCCGCGCTGGAGGATCTTCCTGTCTCTTTGGTTCGAGGTGGTTCCACCAAGGAATCACGTCAAGTACTCGAACAATGATGCCGTGCCCATCAGGAACTTCGGGCGACTATGGCTATAATCGCGCAGCTGTGTCGGACCCCCTTCCTGATTTCCCCGAAAAAGATCACTCTCGTCGATTGAGTAAGAAAGAGTGGACTGCGATGATAAGGCGCGTCTCACCGGACTTGACAATCTGATCTAATCACATCGGTATCAAACATCCCGCATCAACCTGCAAATCCCCGCAGAAGCTTGTTCGCAGCCAGCCGGGGATCCCGCCCCTCATGTCACACTTCCCCGCCTGGCATAAACGAGCCGTTGTCCCGACTATCTGAAAACACAGAGATCCGTGGCGGCAACAGCGGGAACTAATATGGGATCAGGGGTTCTATTTGGATAAACACCACGCGCCGGGAGAGAGGTCCGGGCGTTGGATGTTCGGACGACGTGCTTCCGCCGCGTGCTTAAAGAGGCCACGGAGTCCACTCTCTCGACATTGTCCGAGGTCTGGTGAGATAGATAGATCTAGTATGACGAGGGCATTTGCTTCAACAATGATGTCAATCTGGCTCGCCCTACTCTGGGCGGCGTTTGCGGCCTCCATTCCCACGGGCGACGGCATCGAGCAGCGGCAGGACGATAACCACTGGGCCGTGACATGGACCTCCATGCCTCAAGAGGTTGAATCAAGCAATCTTCCGCCCGCACCGTTCGTACGTAACCAATGACCGTTCACAACTACATATTCTGACACACGCAGAACGGAGGAAGCGCCCAGTTCCGCGACGCAACCCTCCGCCAGACATTCCACGTCTCCATCGGCGCCTCCCGCCTCCGCATCCAACTTTCCAATACCTTCAGCGGCTCCGACCTCCCCATAACAGCCGCGTCTCTCGCTCTCCCCCTCAAGGGCGCCGCCGGCGTTCCCGGCATCGACACAGCGACGCTCAAGACACTTACCTTCTCCGGCTCGCCATCGGTGACCATTAAGCAGGGCGCGGTGGTCTACTCCGACCCCGTCGACTTCGCCGTCGCGCCTCAGGCGAACGTCGCCCTGAGCTTGTACACCCAGCAGGGACAGGCGGGGAACAAGATCACGGGGCACCCCGGCAGCCGGACGACGTCGTGGATGCAGAGCGGGAATCAGGTCAACGCATCCGCCGTGACGGGCGCGAGCACGAAGCACTGGTACTTCGCGAGCGCCATCGAAGCATGGGCTCCGAGAAACGCGTCCGCGCTGGTCGTCCTCGGTGACAGCATTTCCGACGGGCGAGGGAGCGACGACGACAGAAATAACCGGTACTCACCTCGTGTGTATGAATCCAAAACTTCTGATCACTGACAAACCTAGATGGCCCGATCTCCTCCTCGCGCGCATGCAAAAGGAAGGCATCTCCAACATCGCCATCGCAAACCAAGCGGCCGGCGGCAACGCCGTGATCCAAGGCGGGCTGGGACCGCCCCTCCTCGCCCGCTACACCCGCGACGCCCTCTCCCAGCAAGGCGTCAAGTACGTCCTCATCTTCGAGGGTGTGAACGACATCGGCGCGGAGCGACGGACGCGGGATCGCAGCAGCGCATCGGCGACGGGCTCATCGGCGCGTACAAGCAGATCGTGGGGGACTGCAAGAAGGCCGGGTTGGTGACCATCGGGGCGACCATAACGCCGTTCGGGGGCGGCGGGCAGGCGTATTCGAACCCGGCGAGGGAGCAGACGCGGCAGCGGGTGAATAAGTGGATTCTCGAGAGCGGGGCGTTTGATCGTGTGGTGGACTTTGCGGCGTTCATCGGGGAGGGGGATAAGTTGAAGACGCCGTTCGATGGTGGTGATCATCTGCATCCCAATGTGGCTGGGTATCAAGAGTTGGCCAGCAGATTTCCGCTGGAGGTCCTGAGGGGGTAATGCCGGGAGTAATATGATAATTTTGCTGTCCCTACCGTAACCATTATTGCTGCCGCTCGGAAGGCATATTTCGGTCAGGCTATTGAGGTAAGCACCGCGAGGAGTTTGCCTCGTCGTCAACAAGGGGGCATACGGAATGCATTGGCATACGTTTGCAGACGCCCAATCTGTCGGAAAACACCCAGAAGCTCTGAAAGAGCCCAAAGTCGGCTGTGTAGCACGCCCGGCTACTCGCGGGTTGGGCAGAGCGAGACAGTCATTTAGCGTGTTTGCAGGTCAGCGAGGCGGAATCGCGCTTGGCAGCTGAATGTTATGCACCGTCTGACCCGGTCGACTGATAGAAGAGAGGCTGCCGTACTTCAGGCCATATTTCGCCGCTGGAAGTCTTTCTGTGAAGCATCCAGTTCCACTTGAAGATTGCGACATCGAAAGTGAACGTGGCGGGAGAGTCCAACAGCAAGCTCCTCCGAGCCCGCCCCGAGACGAGCCGGATCTGATTCGATTTGGGAAGCAAGAGGCAGACAGAAACGACACTACAGGTCCCGATCGCCGTGATGGGAGCCAAAGATTGGGACTCGGAGTCCGACGGCCCCATCGGATATGCAAACGCTCCGCGTGAAAAATGGAGTGGTCTCGACGACCCGGGGGCCCCCTCGGCGCCGCTGCTACCGAGCGGCATCACGGATGCCTCAACGAACCAACGGGAAGAACTGCGAGGCAGTGAAATGTTCACGTTCGAGGCAGAGACACGGTCCATGGTCCGAGACCAGAGGCGCCAGGAAGCGGAGAGACGGAAGCGGGACGCCAGCGCGCAGTTGGTCACACATGGGTTTTTGCTCTTTGGGCTCGTCTACATCATTTTCACTGGCCTGGAAGTGCTCCTCCTGGTCCTCTCTCTCGGCACGGGTGGCAAGTTGGGCGTGCGTGGGGCGGAGAACGTAAAACTTGGCCTGTGAGTGTTCGCCATCAGCTCGTCGGGATGCAGACTGACGCAGAACGCAGCTTGATGACCATGTTTGCGATAATTGCAGAGATGTGTGCAGCCGTCGCGGTGATGCCGTTCGTTTACTGCATGCTGAAAGGTCCTAGCTGGCAGGCCTATGTTGTCCTCTGCTGCTTGGAAGCGTTTGCAACCGGTGTCTTCCTTATCCACGCGAGCAAGACCGCCATGGATAGCAGCTCTTGTGCGGCTCGGGGTTTGGGGAATTCTCGAGCAAGATGCTGGGGTGATCTTAAGACTGGAATGACAATCGGCGTCATCCGCGTATTGTATCCGTCAGTTGATCCTGATCACGCTGCGTGAATGCTTGTTGACAACCAGGCAGGCTTCTCGGAGCAGTTGCTCTGAAGGGACACAGGATGACTCGGAAGGGCAAGAAGGATCAGGAGATGCGGACAGCGGTGAGGCATGGTAGAACTTAGGGGAAGAGCCGGCTCGTTGGAAACAAGACAGGACATTGGTGAGGTCGGCCGGAGTAGACTCCCCAATGCAGACGAGGCAACCAGTCGATCCGCAGTGAATGCCAGAAAGGACGGGCTGCAGGGGGCGGGATGTCTGCCAGCATCAACTTGAGGAGGACCCAGCAGGATGGTTCGGAGGAGCGGGCACGACGGGAGGAGCCTTGGGAGTGGGATCCCGGCCCCGGTGTATCTGCCAACAGCATCGCTGCACCTATCCCCGGCTTGACATCTGTCCTCGAGCCAAGTGTTTGTCAAGAGGCGGGAGAGTGACAAGAGGGGATTTTTCAAATCCCGAGTCCGGCCTCGAATGAGAGCAGCATGCGTGGAACGCCGAGATTAGCTGTCAACAAATGGTCGGCTGCGTGCTTTATGATAGATGCATGTTCTTCCAGGAGCGGTAAATGATTGTCTGCACGGTGACACACCGAGTGCGATCTCGATACCACGCGTCAACGACACGGCCTCGAGTCCTCACACCTCGCAAGCCTCTCCTCGCAGGCCGCCGTCAGAAGGATCCAGAGTCCCCGGTCTGGTTGCCAGGATGAAGAAGCAACCACCCGTGCCACCGGGCGCAATTCCCAGCCAAATGGCACCCTCGCGGGCGAGGCAACCGCAAGTGCCAGCCAGAAATGACCGAAGAGAGGGCTCGCTATGACGAGAAAAGCAAAGATGCGGCCGGGGCCCCAGGTCCAGCTGTGCCTCCGCGGCGCTTCCGCGATGCGAGTTGCAGGGAGCAGCAACTGCAGCTTGCCGCGCAACAATTGGTTCCAAGCTGCTGGAACTGGAGGATTCCCCACCTCGTCGTATCATATTGTCTTGCCGAGGGATGCAGGAGACTCACACCGGATGGCAGATAAAGCAGACACTCTTCCTTTTCCCCCTGGTGTGTCTTTTTTCTTGCAGGCGCCTCCCTGACGCCGGGAAGCGGGAACCCAGAGGTGTGGTTTGGATTCCCCAAGCGTGGTCGCCTTTCCTGGGCCGCGCACTCGGGAGTGCTGAGAAGAACCAAAAGAGAGGACAACGCCCCCCGTTGCACAAGACCCGGGCCTTGGGGATCGTTTCTTTTCCCGCCTCTCTCAACCTTCATCTGTTTGCTGGGCCCATACGTTGACTCGGGATCCCGAACGCTAGATCGAAGGAGAGCGCCGCCATTCGGAACCGACTTGCCTTTGTCCGTCGGTGTCTCCAGCATGGCCTCAGCAGCTCCGGACCTGATACCCTACCCAGACGACATCGAACATTGGGGTATCGGGGCTGGGCTGGATGATGAGCTGAGCTTTTCTCGGTCATGGAGCCGCTCACCGGGCGGCTCCAGCATTAGCCTGGGTCCAGAGGACGATGGCCTGCCGTTTGTTGCGTATGTCGAATAAATTCATCGTTGTAGAAGTGTCCTGACGGTTTCCAGAACAAACATCATAAGACTCCCGCCGTCGTTTCTGCGTTCAGGGGCGCCATCTCCGGAGTCACTGTTGGCCGGGAGCAAAGCTTCGCCAGGAAGCGATGCTTTCCCAGCAGAGGCGACGAGGCTGTCTTCGCTGCAAGACGCGACAGCTCCAAGGACACCGGAAGTCTCATCAACGAGCAGCCTTTCGACGACACCGACTTTTGCCGGGCCGATGGAGTCGTATCTGGGGTGTCCACAAGACCACGAGCGAAGGGCTTTGTGCTTACCGACGGAGGAAGACGACTCGGATTCCCAGTGCAGAGGCTCGGTCGTCTTAGGCGAGAAGAGGCTTCCTGGGGTGCACCGTGAACGAAAACGAAGCATATCGCCTTCGACTGCCTTCTCGAAACCAAGGGCACCCGAGATGGCGCACACGATGGAGCGGCACCTTGCGTCGACAGATCCCCACGAGCTTCGGGCGTACCAGATCCGGGAGGGCGGCTCCGAAGGCGTCGAGGCAGAGGAGTCTTCTGGCGCAAATGGGCAAACTGAGGTCGCAGTAGAACAACCCGGCGGTCCATCTCAGAGCGCCAGCTCGGCACTTCCTCCTCCACCCGATCCTGCTCCTCCAGAAGCACCCCTTCTACCGGCCATTCCAAGAGCACCAGCAGAGCCGCTCGTAATCATGGAAGGGCCGATAGAAGCCGGGTCAAATCGAAGTGGTGCATCCGACTCTGCCATAGAGGACCTAGAGCCAGCTGAAATACACCAACGAGTGTGAGTCGACGAAACAATACCGCTTGATAAGTAGCCGGCTGCTAACACGACGCAGGTTGATGAGTCGGCGGGCTCGAGAAGCGAACGCTATCCGAACTCACAAAGACCAGAGGATTCCGAGGGCTCGGGTCGAGAAGAAGAAACGCATGCGAGCCCGGCCGTGACACACAGGGGGGAAATAGGTCGAAGCCGGATGTTGTTTTCGAGTGTTGTGGTCGTCCGGTCGGCAGACTCTTGCAGTTTTTCTCCATTTCAGTGCGAAAGGCCTCGATCTTGGTGTCTTCCTTTGTTGGGCCGGGCATTGCATGTTGAGGCAGCATCTGTTCTCGATGTAACTGGCGAAATGGTCACAGAGATTCAATCGACGGCGGTATTGTCCATAGACATGTTTCGGAAGGTATATTTCATGAGGTAGACGGGAGAAAAATCGGGATAACCTTTGGGATTTGCAGCTTGTTGAAGCGTTGAAGCGACGCTGGTGAGGTCCCTGCGCCGAGTTCCAGGGGCTCTAGCGCTTCTCGGGCCCTGAAAGAGCTCCCCACTACTAGGCGATTCGCTTATCTTTGGTCTTATCCTTATCTTATCTCACCGGAAGCTTGTCTTATCGCTATCTGCCATCCTTATCGCAACGCCGCCGTGAACTGAACCCAACCGAGCTTCGTTCCCACCGCGGCCACGGCGCTGTTGATCGCGAGTCGCCTCAACCTCAACCCAATCCTCCTTCCCTCGACGCTGCCAATCGATCGCGACCACCACGGCGATGTCCATGGCGCCGCGCGAGCCCGAGCTCCATGTATAGTCGCGACAGCAAGATCATGCGCAAACTCCTCGGCAAAGTCACTGCCGACAGCAGCACCGATACGAACCACACAATCGGCATCACCAGCGCGCCGCACTTCCAGACCTCCTACCGCCCGAGCGACTCCCAGAACACCGTCTACCCCGTCGGCGTGCCCATACTATGCCTCGATACCTCTCCCGACCGCCGCACTGCCATCCTCGCCGGAAGACATGTCCTCAAGACCGTCGTCTTCGATGGCCTGTCCGTCACTGAGGGCGTCGACGTCCGCGGCGCCATCACCGCCCAGTCGGCCTCCAGCAAGGGCGCATCGAGTTCCATGACGGCGGACCAGCTTTCCATACGAGACGTCAAGTGGCACGGCGACGCCACGATATTCACGGCTTGCGCGAATGGCAAGATCTTCTCCTACGACCTCGCGAGGATTGCGACAGGTGGTACCGCCCTGGAGTTCGTCCAGACGAGGGAGGACTCGCGCCAGGTCAACTCGCTGGACATCAATCCGCACCGACACACGACTCTCCTGTCCGGAAGTCAAGATGGAATGGTGCGCTACTTCGACATTCGCGCGCCCGTCCAGAGCAGGTCCGGCGGCTTCACATACAGTCCCCGCGGCGCCTACAAGTGCAACGCAGACGGCGTGCGGCAAGTCAAGTGGTCGCCAAAGGACGGCTTCTACTTCGCCTGTGGAACCGAGTCCGGCGTCGTCTTGAAGTGGGATGTGCGCAAGGTTGCGCAGCCGCTGCTCAAGATCGCCGCCCACGACAAGGCCTGCGCATCCATCTCGTGGCACCCCGACGGCAACCATCTGATCAGTGGAGGCTGGGACAGCAAGTGCGCTGTCTGGGACATGTCCAAGAACGCCGACAAGCGGCAGAAGCCTCGATGGCTCGTATACACACCTGCGCCTGTGTCGGCCGTGGCATGGCGGCCTGGGCTATGGTCTGCGAGCGCCCAGGGGAAACGTGCCGCCCAAGTCGCTGTCTCCTACGACGACGGCAGCCACAAGCGCTACGGCATCAACAGCGTGCATATCTGGGACCTGGCGAGACCATCTTTGCCCTATAAAGAGATTGACCGTTTCGACACTTCGCCGTCTGGCCTGCTTTGGCAGAACCAGGACCTGCTGTGGACAGTGGGCAACGACGGTCTGTTCAACCAGTGCGACGTGGCTTTTGCGCCAAAGGTCCTCGACCGCCAGTCAGTGTCCAGCATGGCTTTTTCTGCGCGCGGCGACGCAGTCATGTTTCTTGATGAGCGACCGCATTATCGCCCACGGCCGTCGGTCATTCATCACCACCAGTCCAGCGTTGTGCCCCCAAGGACGTCATACAGCTCCAGCCCGACGACGCCAATGCTTAGCATCAGCCGGAGCGACTCCGAAGAAGATGTCGTTGGAAGTTTTCTGGGCCCGCGCCGGAGGATAGGCAGGAGACGAAGACCCAGCCTGCGTTCTATTCCCGTGTTGAGCACAACGCCGCCTTCTGGTCCAGGCTTGGTCGATGATCAGGTTCTGGGACTGGAACAGGCTATCAAAGTGACAGGCACCTACAAGACACAGCAGGCGATGTCTGTCGGGCATGTCCCAGCCGCGGCGAGAGTCGACATTTATCAGTTCCTTTCCAGCTACTACCTCGAGACCCTCGAGCGGGATTTGCCGTATGTCGCCGGCGGAAAGTCACTCGCTAAGAGAGTGTCCTCCATCATGGAGCAGTACGCCCGCGCCGCAGAGCAAGTCAACCAGTTCCGTCTGGCGCAGACATGGCGCATTCTCGCGTACTCGATGAATCTGCTACTGAACAGAAGAGCCCAGTTCCACCTGGAAACTCGACTGGGCCACTTCCAAAAAAGGCCGTCCATCTCCAAGATTAAAGATATACCCAAGGTTAGAGTCCCCAGGTCACTGGGCGTGGTCGTTGAAATGAACGGTGAGGAAACGCCCCGGCGTCCATCAACTCTCGTCTCCAACAGCGTCGACAGCAAGTCCCTGGGCGTGCGGTCCCTGCTGTCCGAAGAGATCGAGAGCACGTCCAACGTCGCGACGCCGATCGCGCGGGCCATTAATGAAGAGAATGCGGAACAGGGGGATCACCGATCGGAGGCCGGCCTGCCACCGGTCATGGACTCGGACGGCTTTGCTTTGCCCCCTGCTGCCCACAGTACGTTTAACAACAGTCCGCGCAGGCGACTGGACTCGGTTCCTTTGTCTGTCACAAGCCATCAGAGCGACCAGACGCAGATGTCTAGCACAGATGGGTACGACTTTTATGATACTGACGCCCTCTCTCAAGCTATAGATGTGCCCGAGCCAAGGAAAAAGGAGCAGAAGCCCCTGGACTACGGCCCCCGCACCCCAAATAGCCGCCGGACCTTGAGACACGACTCGGACGAGAGCTTCGCCCAGATCTTTTCCATGTCAGAGAGCAGCAGGCAGACGTCGGGCCTGGCATCATCGTCCGAGGGCGGCGTCTCGGCGCGTTCCGTCACGAGTCACCCTGTGCAGTTACAGAAGGCAGAGATCGAGGAGCAAGGTGAATATGAGAGTCGCATCCGCGGCAAGGAGATCGAAGACTCCCCGGAACACGGCGCCCTGAAGTCACTGGAAGGCCCTAGTGGGAGCGATCCCAAGGACTCGCCAGAAGAGGTCTTTATGATCTCCCAGACTACCATGGCATCGGATACCGCGACGGATGAGCCGTCTCAGTACTCCCACATGGACTCCCTTCCGCCAACCTTTGAGGACCACGCACCGCTCCACGTTGGCGTATCGGCATCCAGCCCACCAAAGATCAGCCCAGCCCTTCAGCACGATTCAACACCAAACATCCTGGAATCCGACTACCTCCCCTGGCCAGAGGACCCTTCATACCCGCACCCGCTCGCCTCGAACCCAATGGTCGACAACAGCTCGCCTCCGCTGAACCCCTACACCCTCCTCACCCGCGCGCTGGACTTTGAAACCCGCACATCAGCCCTCAACGCCTCGGCCATGGTCCTCCTCCTCAAACCGCTCATGCCGGAGTCCATCATCGATCCCTTCCGCGCCACCTCCATCCTCCGCCAGCACCACGCCCGCCTCATGGGCATGAAGCTCTTCATCGAGGCCGCCCTCCTCCGCAAACTCTGCATCCAGGGCTGGCCCGAAGGCATCCCCGAATGGGGCGAGAACTACACCTCCATCTTCGGCCCCGCCCAGCAGGGCGTCAAGGGCGGCTTCATGTGTCCCAGCTGCCGCAAGCCGCGCGAGCTCGACCCGGCGCTGGGCCAAAAGGCCCTCTGGAAATGCGAGCGCTGCCGCGCCGCCATGGCCCCCTGCGCCGTCTGCGGCCACCGCGAGACCACGGCCACCGTCCTCTCCGTCGCCGAGGGCCTCGGCGCCTCCCAGCACGACCCCGTCATGAGCATATGGTGGTACTGCCCCGGCTGCGCCCACGGCGGCCACGCCACCTGCCTCCAGGACTGGCACGCCTCCGACGACAACGGGAGCTACGCCCTCTCCGACGGCTGCTGTCCCCTCGACGGCTGCGGCCACGCCTGTCTACCAGGGAAATGGGGCGAGGAGAAGTCCATGGCGCGCTCGGACGAGATCGGCCGCGTCGCGGTCGAAAAAGCCCGGCTCGGCGGCGGAGGTGGTGGCGGCGGAGGCGGCGGCGGCGGGAGCGTGAACGGGAGCAAACCGCAGAGCCCCGTCATCCAGCCCAACGTCCGCGGGGACGTCATCGACGTGCCGCAGAGCAGGGCCGTGGAGAGCGTGCGCGAGGCGCTGGCGGGCGGCACGCCCACCACGGGGATATTGAGCAGCAGCCCCGGGAGCCGGGCGGGCGAGAGGGAGAGGAGGAAGAGCGTCAAGTTTGTCCCGACGGAGCGCTAGTGGCGCGTCGATCTGAGGCTCTTTCGTTCGCTGTAAGAAAGGTTGTGCGTCAGGTATGTCGGGGCTTGGCTGGAGGTTATGCATTTTCTACGGGTGGGGGTGCACAGGCGTTGTGGGAGGAGGGAGGAAGAGGTATTACCCAGATCTCGGTTGAATCTTGACGGGATTAGCATTGTATTATGAGGGCGACGGCGGCCGGGGGTATCTCGACAATGAAACTATGTAATGAGCCCAATCCGTCCCCTTCCAAGTGTCTCTGTCCAACTCCGTCCTGGTGATATTTAGGCTCCAACGTTCTCCCGCAGACCTTTCGTCCGCAGCGTCACCTTCATCTCGCGCTCGTCAAAGGGCAGGCCGGCAGGCGAGAAGGCGAGGCTGTCGGGCGAAGCGGCGCCGTCGCGGCCGTCGCGGGCGACCAACGCCTTACGCAGCTCGTCGCGCTGGCGGCTGAGGTACTCGCTGTCGTTGCTACCGCGCCGACTGCCGCCGCCGGCGCTGCTGTCGCCGTCGCCGCCTCTGACGGACGAGGGCATGCGGCTCGCAATGCGCCCGGCCCAGAGACCGCGGACACCGCCTCGCTTGCGGTCCGGGACCTCCTCAGTGCCGGCGCTGCAAACGTAGAGCAGATACTTCAAGTTAGGAAGGGTTTGGCGGATGTCGGGGACTTTCAGGCTCTGGCTGGCACAGAGGGCTTCGATGTCCTTGTTGAGGAGGAACCAGCCGTAGTCGAACCGGTAGTGCGCTGCGGTGGAGCCGCCTCGGGGGATGTAGAGGGGAAAGTCGCGCTGTCTGGCGGCCTGGGCTGAGTTGAGGTCGGTCAGGAGGGAGATGTCGTCGCGGATGGAGGAGCGCGAGGCGAAGGGCGTGATTGGGTAGGGCAGCGGGACGCAGAGATAATACTGGAGGACGTTCGTGAGGGCGGCGACGTTGCCGAGGGCTGCGGAGAGGAGATCGTCGTCGGCGCCGCGCGAGGCGGACGTGTCGTACTCCGAGTTCGGAAGGGGGAGACCGGTGACTTGGAAGTTCAGTGGCCCGCCTGAGGGGTTGGGTATGATTTGGTAAATGTGCGCGAGGTCGGAGCAGATGCGCCGGCGCTGGCCGCGAATCTGATCCTGGGTCTGTGCGAGGAGTATCTTGGAGGAGATGAGGTGCTCTGTGGCATTGGTGACGTCCCTCTCGGCCTTCTCCTGCAGAGCGCGTCCGTTGGCGATGGCTTCCCTGCGCGCCTTGATGGACTCGCGCAGCTCTTCGCGACGCTTCTCGGCGGCCTTGAGGGCGCGCTGCTCAGAGGCGACGTACTTCTTGGCCAGCTTGACCTGCTCCTCGGCCGCTGGGGCCTCGTTATGGGGTATCTTTTCGAGTATGTCGTTGATTTGCGCCGTGATTTGCTCCTGCGTGGCGATGGCGTCCTGGATGGAATTGTCCAGCGTCGCGAGCTTCATGAGGGCGTTATAGGAGGACGTGTGGAGCGGTGGGAGTTCCTTGGGGTGGAGGGGCTTTCCAGGAACATCGAGCGAGTAGATGCCATCGGCGAGATGGAACACGAGGCCGTTTGGGGGGAATCGGTGGTTCTGAAGGGTGCCGATGAAGTGCAGGCTGCGGAGGTCGATGGTATCTTCGAGGAGGAGGGTCCACGACGTTCGCTTCGCCCAGATCTTGATGGTAAAGACAGGCGCTCGGGTGACGGAGGGGCCGCGGTGGTTGAGGTCGAAGAACTGAAAGTTGAAGTTCTGTAGAACGGTTAGCCATGCTCGAGGCGCAGGCGCTACGCGACCAGGAAACTGACCGTCGCGTGCTCCTTCATCTCGCTGACATAGACGGGCTCATCCTCCCCCCCGCAGTGCAGCGAAAAGAACACATCGGCGGCTCTACCGTCGATGGTGTACTGCAGCATGCGCTGCCTCGTCACCGGGGTCGCCTGGGCGAGAGCGGTGCTGCGGCGACGGGCCTTGGGGCGGAGGGCGAGACTGTCGCTGGAGAGGGCATGGTGCAGGTGAGGGGCATCGCGCAGGGCGTCGAGCTTCGAGGGCGTCGCATTCAAGAGGGTATCGTCAATTGTACGGCCGCGAGGTCGGATGAAGCTGAGGTTGCGGAGGTAGATGCCGCGCAGGTGGCGGAGCTTGCGGTTCTGGGGGAGGAGGAGGGGGCGGGATTCAGGCGGAGGCATCGTGGCTGGCGGCTCAATTCATGGTGCTGAGGAGGTGACGGGGGGGGGATATTTGTGTGACAGGGTTGTGTAGTGTGAGTTGCTGCACGCGGAGCACACCGAGGGGATCGTGACGTGATGGGTTGTTGGAGGCTTGCAGTGAATTGGCAACACTAGACGGAGCTTCCCACTGTCACTGCTTACTTAGAAGCAGGTGCAGCAGGAGCACGGGCACCTACAGTTGGGGAGCTCCTGCCGCGCTTGGATACAGAATTAGCTTCATTTGGCCCCACTATCATCATTGGCCCAATTGCTGACTAAGGCAGATGAATGGGTAAATCAATGGTGTTCAATCTCCCAGCATCAACTTACTCAGGCATAAGCATCTATTGAAGCTTGACA
The DNA here is from genome assembly GCA_025962755.1 of Colletotrichum tropicicola. Lineage (NCBI taxonomy): Eukaryota > Fungi > Ascomycota > Sordariomycetes > Glomerellales > Glomerellaceae > Colletotrichum > Colletotrichum tropicicola. The sequence goes on from JAOWMA010000086.1 coordinate 28,924, forward strand.
TTTTCGGCCATTGAGTCCTGTTCCAGTCGTGTATCAACACCCAAAATCCAATCCTGACTCATTATTGTAGTTTACAATAATGACATCTCCTCATCCAGGCGCACTCGGCAGTATTGGCCCCTGCGCTACTTCGTACGGGCTTCCCCGGCTACGGCACACCCAAGACTCGACACCTCCGCGGAGCAAATATCCCGCCCGGCCCCGTCACCCCACAGACCCCGGCCCCGGCCGGCCCGACAGCCCGGCATGTCCCTGACGGAAGGCCCAGTGGTTCCAGCGTCTCCACCTCCCGATCGCCCCACCCTCGCCGAGATCAAACGTCCGAGCACAGCCGTGGGGGAATCTCCCTGCTGTTTCACACATCTCGGTGTAAGCCACAAACCCCTCCAGAACGTACGTCATCGCGGAACCTTAATGCCCCCCCCCGAACGTCTGGAGTTTGGTCGCCGTACTCTTTAGATGGCAACTTTGGCACTCGCAGCCTTTGTGCACCGGCAGCGCTGGTTCGCCGCTCCGTCTCACCACCCAGCCTCCGGCATCCTGGACGAACCGCCTCGTATGGCTCGCATCGTCCCGTCTTCGGTCTAGATGTTAGTCTGCAGACTTGCGTCGCCAGCCCCCGCGCCACTGAGACCGAACCTGAGGGTTCGCTGCGGCACAAGCTCATTGGCGTACGTCAGTGGAAGATGCCAGCAACACGTCGGTGAGTGTATTCTCCCACCTGTGAAAAAATTAAAGTACTGCTTTCCCCCGTATGTGAAGTCATTGCTTTCCCTCGTACGTCAACCATACAACAACAACAAAAACATGCCAATGGATCCACCAGAACCACAACACATCCTCTACCTCGGCCGCGGGCCTAGCAACACCATCACAGTCAACCTCGTCAAACCCAAGAGCCGCCCGGTCCCGCTCTACAGCGTCCGCCACAACCCGAAAATGTCCAAGATGGAGGTCCGGCGGATCAAATGCGACGCCGTGTCCGCCGAGCACCGGCCCGTCGGCGCCGTCAAGCTCCGCGCCATCCCGCCCAGGGTCGACGTGACGGTCCGCGGCGTCTCGTTCAAGATGGCCCGCAAGCACCCCCTGTCCAGCACTCTGAGCTTCCGCTTCCTCGGCGCCGGCGAGATGCGCTGGGAGCAGCTGGGCAAGAGGGGCAGGGGCATGAGGCTCGTCGACTTTAACGGCAAGATCCAGGCGCACTTTCGCCCGAGGATGCACGTGGTAGTCGCCGGCGGCGGAGAAGGAGGAAGCGGAGAAAAGGGCGGAGAAAGGGAAGGAGGGCTGAGAGACAGGGAAGGGGACGCGGTAGACGAGAAACACAAGAAACACGCTCACGGCGGCAGTCCCGAGCAGAAGGCCGGGTGGGGGCCCGGGTTCGAGCTGCACGCCGCCAAGCTCGCGGACCTGGACCTCGACCTGATCGTCTCGACGGGCTTGGCGGCGGCAGAGTATCGTCGGCAGTTGGACGACGACTGGGATGACGTCGCGGGGGAGGAGACGGACCTTGCGCGGGGTTCCTGATACCCAGGTGTTCATTACTCATTGCTCCCCCTCTACACGCCGAGAGCGAGCGTCTTCGGTTCGTTACTACTATAGTTATACCCCCATGCTGAAACACCTCGTCGTATTCTGTACTCGCTTGGTATTTCCACCGTCGCTCAAACAGGTCAACATGCCCCGTATTCGCCGTCGCTTGCACGCCAATGCCAACTAACTCCAAGGGGGGGGGGTTACAGTTCAAGTCTTCTTAATACAAATGTGTTCATGAGTCAATAGTTTCCATAATAGCCAATCATATCCTACCATTCACGTCCTTCTGCCACTTCTTCGCCGCCTTCACGTTTTGGAGTTCCACGTCCGCCCGTATGTTGATCTCGTTGTCTCGTGTAATCAAGACTTGTCGTTTCCCATCGGCCTTGGCGGCCATCTCGTCGGCAATGTCGATCGGTGTTGACGGCGGGTCGTTCGTCTCAGACAGCTCGTGGAACTTGTCCTTTCCGTGGGGCAGAATCGACCGTCTCGACGGGGATGTGCTCATCGTCTTGGTGGTGATCTTTTGGCTGGTAAAGAGCCGCGGGACCTTCTGTAGCAACGGCCGCAGGGCGGGTAAACTGGCGCAGAGAATGGCGCAAAACTCCTCGATGATGGACCAAATGACAATGTCCACATTATCCCACGTGGTATCAAATGTGCTGGAAAACATGACGAGGTACTTGAGTCGTACCATGGTTGTAATGCATGCGCTGAGTTTTTGTTAGCCAAATTTCCTCCCGTCCTTGTGCCGCCTTTCGCCACTCACAACGAGCCCAGGCTGAACATCAAGCCCAAGGCAATCTTCTTCCTAATGTTGAGCTGAAGCTTGACCAGCTCGGGTATCGGCAGCACCAGAATAACGAGATCCTCCACGATGCTAAAAACGGCCCCGGCGTAGCCGATCGCCGTGACGTCCAGACACCTGCGGTCCGAGTTGCTCCGGTCCCATATCGACGAGATGGGCGTGCACTGAAAGACGATGACGAGCAAGAAGACGAGCCCGTGCAGCAGCAGGAAGGCGATGAAGTACCGGACCGTGAGCTGGAACCAGCGCGCGGGGAAGATGCGCGAGAAGAAGAGCAGGATCGAGATCTTGGCGAAGACCTGGACGAGGATGTAGATCTGCTGCGCGGCGTAGAAGAGCTTGATCAGCTTCGTGCCCGCGGCGGGCTCGACGTTCCAGTAGTGCGTCCCGAAGCCCAGGTCGGCGCTCGCGATCTCGACGCCGGCGAGGGCGGCCAGGAGGACCTGATTCCGCGTCAGCCACGCCTCACTTTCGTTTGCGGGTCCGAGGTTCACCAGAACTCACCGTCGCAAAGACCGCCGTCCAGTCGTCCCACCAGAGCCGGTTCGTGATCTTCCACCGCGAGATGCACCGCAACGCCACAACGGGGAAGGTGATGACGGAGAGGGCGATGGCGATGTTCTTGACCTCTTGGCTGCGAGAAGGCTTCGGGTACGCGGCGCAGAGGTTGGTCTCGAGTTGCGCGGCACCTAGTCGTCCGTCAACATGAGGCCGTCGGGCGGACGGCACGCGCAGCGCAGACTTACTGGTTTGGTCGTCAAAGTTGCAGTGGAGCTGCACGCACGTCGACAGCTCCGACTGCAATTTGATATTCGGACAGAGACATTCCGAGACGGTAGCAACCGACGTCAAGTTGCAGTTGCCGTCCTGGAGGCCTTGGGTGAGGCATGGAAGCTGTCGTGGACCTGGGTCAGCCCTACTATCGGAGAATATTCGACCTGGTCCACAAGGGGCCATGCAGGGTGGAAGCAAGCAAGCAAACAGACAGCAAACAACAAACAAAACCCGCCCAACAGTACTTACAGCGCAGCTAGGGATCTGGGAAAGCAAGCCGGCTATGCTCTGGGCCTCGACGGCCGGTATCACGCACCACCACAGAGACAGTGACAGCAGCAGCCGCCGGCCGAGCTGCCGCTGCCTCGCGTTCGTGGTCATCTCCTGGAGTTCTCACGGTAACAACATGTATGGGGAAGAGTAGCAGACAACATGGGGAGAGAGTCGAAAAGGGAAGAGAAGAGAGAAAAAGGGAAGACCTGTCAGAACCCACTGCCACGGGAACCACCAGGGGTTTATTCCGTGGGCGGCCGTGTGCAGCCCCCTCCAGCGCTCGTTCTGGTGAAATGAACGAACCACACCTACCGGCCGACTGAACGAAGAAGAAACGAACGCAGTGGGCAGCAGCTGGTCGGGCCTGGTGTGTGTGTGTGGCCAAGACGCACCGCGCGCGGTGTGTGAGTGATGAGGTGCACACATACACACACTCACTCAAGGTGCAGATACCCACTCACACTTACACGCAATACGGCGTCCTCGCAGCTGCAGGAGCGCCGCTGTCTCGCAGCCGGCCATCTAACGCCGACGCGGCAGACTTCCGGGCGAGATGAGCCAAGCGGGTTAGTCGGCCGAAGCAGTCATGCCCGGGGAGGGGGGGGGGGGGGCAGCAGCACGGAATTGCAGGGAATCCACATGGCGAGCGCTTTTCTTCCTGACACACGCTTCTGCATGAACCCTGGCCGACGATGGTTTGGACCGCCAGAAGCAAGCTGTCCATGCGTCCGTCATCTCTGGCCCGTCTCTCAGAAATGTGTTTTTTGTTGGGGGCTAAAAAGCGTCCACGTCTGTGGGATGTGTGGAGCCATTTCGGGTCGATCATGGCTGATGGCTGATGGCTGATGGATGATGGATGGTTGACCTGCTTCTTCGGGCCTCGGCAGTGTCGATGTTCGTGCGTGTACGAGCGGTATCTGCTCCCCCCCCCTCAAGTCCTATCTGCCCTCACGCACGAAGAGACTACTCCTCGAGACATCGACTGCGACTCTGCCGTCCCTCGTGAGGTGGTCGGCTAACGCAATGGGCTCCCAGCGTGGCATCGGCTTCGGGTTGGGGGCCATGAATCGGGAAAGATATCCCCGTTGACGGCGGGAATAAGGGCCCTGTCAGTGCGGGGTCCCGATCAGCGACATGCCAAAACAGGGCGTTCGTTCCACCGGCCAAACGCTTCTCTGAACCCTGGTTGTTGCACGCCGCACCTCGCAATCAATCTCATCTCTCGCTGCGCTCAGGGGCAGCCGGTCGCTCACTGGTCGACCAACTTGGGACTAAAGCCACTGCCGCGTCGGGTAACGGGGTACGGATAAAGGCAAAGTCTGGATGCTGAAGAGGTCCGACCGAGGTGAAGAACTGCATGACTCGCGGCCCGTAAAGGGAAGCTGAAGCTGGTCGGCTGCCAGACAACAACCTGGGAGACCAGGGGGCGCAGAATGCCCGGCCTGTCAGTCCGTCAGCCGCAGGAAGCCTGGCCTGTTTGATCTGTTCTGTTTGGAGAGAGAAGACCGGCAAGAGGAAACAAATGTGTCCCGTCTGGGCCCCTTCAGGATGCTCATCCCGGGGCTTAACGTGCTTATTCTGCATATCCTGCGGATGATGCAAAATCCATTATCAAGCACACACCAAAACACATTGACACTTGTACGCTTCGGGATGCCATCGAACCGTGCCAGGACGGGAATGGCTGGCTGGGCTGCCTCTTCTCCTGCCGCGCCCTTCTATTTTCCTTCCAGAAAAACCTACATCCGGGCTGCAAGATACGCTCGTGGCCTCGTTGATTCTTCATGCGCCTACCCGACCCCTTTCGCCCCTAAACTGGGCCGAACGACATCAACTGGAAACCATGGCCGAACTCTGTTCCAACGCTCACCGGCGCCATCTGCTCTGCTCTATTACTAGCCTCAGGGTCTCCCGCCTGCGTCAGGCGGGCGGCGCATGGGCATGAGAGGGAGGGGGGATCTTGATCCTGGTCTCAGTTCTTCGACTGCGTGTTCCATCCGCGCGCTAGAACGCCCGAATGCATATTAACAGACCGTCTGAGAGACGAAATCAGCACACCACGGAGAGATGCGTGGATAGAGTTTTCTGCTCATCTGTACGTTACGTGAGTTCGACACCATTTTGACTCCCGAATGGGCGCATTTCTTTGGCCGCTCGAGTCGTCAGGCACGGCGCCGGGCGCTGCACGTCATGTCGGAGGGTGCAAAGGGAGACCGCCGGATGCCGGGATGGGCACTCGAGGGAGGGCTTCATACCCGAAGGCTGAAGTAATTTGCCCCCGTCCGGCAACGCTTCGGACTTTGCTCGTTCGACTCGGTCGGGTTTAAGTTTTCATCCAGTTGTGCAGGTGAAGCACAGCAGTTGCAACATTTGTTTCCTGCCATGAGTTTCATAGCATCGCCTTCAACGCGGTGTTTTGCCCGCAGAACGTGATGCTGCTGACAGAGTCGTCCGCGAAAGGACTCTGTCAGCGGGTTGCTGCCCGCAGTCCAGATCTACTCATTCCCTGCCCTTCTCCGCGCGGTCGGGCTGCTGTTCTCTCTTCAAACCGCCTCTTCCCTGTCCTGCAGGGTTGCTGGGCTTTTGCGCAGATTCCGGACTGGTTCCCGCATGGCCTCCAAGTCTTCTTCATCAACAATTGGTCAGCGGCCACAGTCAGAGATACGTCTCGAATGCTGTGACAGCGCGGGTATTATTGGAAATACCCACGAGGCTAATGGCGTTCCGCCGGGGTTCCAGGCTGCAAACAAGCCTTTTCTAGAAAGCCTCAAGCGGAGGGGGCTAGAACCGCATCACAGCTGGGTGTAGGAGCCTCAACTTGTCCGTGTGTTGGCTGCAGCCCTATCTCCCCGTGGCGCTTCGAGATGCCCGAATCTACCAGTACGTCCAACAGACTCCAGCTGTCAAATATCTTCAGACAAATCTTCGCGGAGCCCGCGGATCCGCGACACTCGCGAGAGTCATCGCAAAACTCAATCTCTTTGTCAGCAGATCCGTACGACCAGTCATCTCGTGGAAGTGTTTCCGGCCGCCACTGACCCGGCTTTTGGGACGCCGTGACCACACGATGGGCCAGACTCACGCGCAAAAAAAAGGGCCGGGCGTTGGACCACTCCAGCAGGAGGCCAGATCCGAGGGCGGCGCGTGCTGTCAAAGCCGAGATCGAGAAGCTTCGAAGATCACCCCACGTTCGGGGACCTCGAGCAGCCCTGTGGGCATAGACCGGATATTTGCGAGTCCGCCACGGACAGCTTCCCTGTGGACGCGGAAAAAACGGCTGAAATGGCTGACATGGCTGGTAGCATATGATCTCGTCGGGCATGGGGTCATTGTGCTCCGGGCCGGACTGTTGTGGGTTTGAATCGGGTAATCGGGGGCGTAATTTACCTTCGCCGTCTCCGCCGGTGAATCAAAGACTTCCGGGCAGAAAATCGAACATGCAAGGTCCTCTGTGTCCAACGATTCAGCAGTTTCCTGATGGCCCTGCAAATGCTCGATCGATGCGTTTATTAAAGATTTCCATTTGTTTTATAGTGACGGACTCCCAAACATTCCGGTCTAGTTCATTCCCTGTGGACTTGTCCGTCCTTTGAACTCCATCGCTAAATCACTCGGCAATCTGAAATACCATAGCCGCAAACAAGGAAAGTCATGCGTCATCTCGTTCACAATGCGATCCCTAGAATCTGGTCGGCCTTGTTCGACTGCGGGCCCCTATCCCAGCACCGGCCGCGGTAATCCGCCTGTTCCTGCTCCAGCTTGAGCCAGTGGAAGTCCGGTACGGTGGTCGTCTCGACCGGCTGGTCCTTCCACGGCGTCGCCATCGGCCTGATGACGCGGGGTGCCACGGCGCGGTTGCAGGTCGGCTTGCCGGCGAAGAACGTGAAACGAAGCGATTTGCCTCGTCGGCGGCGACTCTTTGTCGGCTTTCTGCGGTGACACTTGCTGAAGAGCGGGATGATGGGCGGTATCGAGATGCAGACGATTCCGATGGTGCTCTCGGCGATGGAGCACAAGACCCAAGAAACCCAGTTATCTGCGACCAAAGTCAATTCCCGTTCTGTGTACTTGAGCGCGAGTTAGTTTGACTTACACGTGACATCAGTTTCGTTCAGCTGTTGAAGGTAAACGAGCTTGATAACCGCAGCAGCGCAGGCACTGTCATCTCGTCAGTCTACGTGACATCGTTCAGTCTTTCTGATATTCGACTCACAGCCCAGAAGCGAGAAACAGCACAGTGAGCGCAATCTTTCTCGCCAACGAGAACTGCTTCAACTTCCATAAATACGGCAACGGGACCGTGCACAGAAAAATGTCGAGAGCGACGTTGATGATTGTGCTGACGTGCAAAAAGTCGAAAAACGGATAGCACGACGCGCCGCCGATGGTCGTGTCCCAGGCCGCCGGGATGGGTTTACACTGGAAAATCACCGCAAAGACGGAGGCGATGGCGAAGCCGAGGGTGATGGCGGCCGCGCCGTGCATCGTGTACCGCATGCTCTTGTGGGTGATGAATCGCAGGAACGAGGATATGGCGGATAATCGTGTAAAGGCCGTCGCGCAGGGGTACAGAGTGTTGGCGATGAACATGAGCTGGGCGATCCAGCGTCAGCCTTTCCCGAGCATCGTCTGCTTGCCGTTCGTAACTCACCATCACCAGGTTCTTCTTGTCATCGGGCAAGACTTCGGGGTTGAGATTCCAGTAATGTTGACCCAGGCCGACGTCCGTCGCTGACACGCTCGTCAACACTCCAAACTGCGAGAGACTCCGGATCCAACGTACCGATGGGCAGTAAAGAACATATTCCAAACGTAAAGAGGGCCGCAATAATGACGAACACATCGTCGCTGAAGAAGTTCCTCGTCACCGTGCAGCGAACGATGACGCGCAGCGGCACGATGAGGCCGACGAGGATAAACGCCGTGAGATTAACCCCCCATATCACCGTCACCAAATTCGACTTGTCGGGCACGCCGTTGATCGGGATAGTGCCGTTGGTCGTCGTGTTCGATAGCTCAATGAGCTGCGGTCCGTGTACGTATTCGAGCTTCATCGTGGACAAATATTCATCGTCGGGAATGATAGCAGGTAGGCAAGGTAAAGGGATGTAAACGTCTACTGTTGAATCATAACGACACTCAATGTCGCCAGCAATCGAGAAGAGTATCGGAACAAAAGTTTAACAAAGAGAATATTCCAGAGTTTCAAAGTGATGAACGCGAGGCGAAAGTGCGTCGCGTGGCGGGGGTGAGCCGCGCATTTCTAGACCTCTTTTTTCCCTCCTTCCCGTCGTCATGGGCACTGGTCAAGCCACGCGGTTTCACGAGCGACGAGTTTTTTGTTTGTGCCTTGTTCTGCGCCACGCCCAAGAGAGAGTCAAAGAGATCTCGCCGAGGGGTCGCCGCGTCAACGAGCGGGAGCTAGCGATAGCACCGAAGCTTCAATGCTGAAAGGCTTGAGGGTTTGCGCGTGCAATTCTCGTGTTCTTCTGATCGCGTTTCCAGAAGACTGGTCGTGGTCGTTGAACGTCTTCATCTCTTGTTCGGCTCTCCACCATGGATTTCAGACGACCCATCACCCATGGCTATGCTGTTCTTCGAAAGAGTCGAGAACCACAGCATAGCTTCCGTTCAGCAGGAAGATTACACCTTGTCTCAGGGCTCGTCACCAATCAGCGTGACGCCGGCACGAAGATGCCTTATCCGAGCAAGACTTGGTCTGAAATTAGCAACTTTAAAAGAGCTCGTCCAAAGTAGCTCGGTGAGCTCAAGCCCAAACCGGCCTTGGTCTCTGCAGGACCGAGCTAGTGCCTGCGTTTCCTGCGGCTAAGCATGCGCAGTGATGATTTAGCTTGGAGGGTTTCCCCGGGTATCTCTCACCTGACGTGGCTGAGGCGTCCAAGTAATAATGCGTCAGCACGGTCAGGTCGTATGGCCGGTCGATCGTCAGGCCCCTCGGGACGCAACGGAAGCTGCTGTGGGCGATTCCGGGTGAAGCCTGGCAAACGATGCAACGATTAATACGACGTGGAGGAGCAATCCAGATGGCGGAACGGGTAGATCGCTCTGTCTTGAATCTGCGAGCAGGCGATTAACGATGATGTGGCCGAGGAAAACACTTGCGCTTCATCTTGCGACCTTGAACTACCTATAAGAGCAGACATTCAGTCCATCGACGGCGCCTCCAGAAACTCCCTCTTCTTCAGCGTCAAGTCCTTCAGGCTCTCCAAGAAAGTCTCGGTCGCGTCGAGAACCTCTTCGATGTGATCGAAGCTCAGCTTGGACTTGTTGGACTGTGCCAGGAGGTACGCGCTCCGTATCACGTTACGGATCTGCCGCCCGTTGATGCGGGACTTCCTTAGAATCTTTGGGATCTCCTTGTCGATCCGCCTGCGCCCTTCGATCTGGTCGTCGCCAATGGTTTTATCTAGAAAATAGTGGAATATCTTCTCCTTTTGTTTCGACGTCAGGTCGCGGTATTGGATTGCGAGGTGGATGCGCGATTGGACGGCCACGTCGAGTGACGTGATGCGGTTGGTGGTGAGGATGATGATTCCTTCGTAGTACTCGAGCACCCGGAGAAGCACTGCGACGAGGGAGTTTCGCTGTATATCCTTCGTTCCCTTGCGCTCTTCTAGGAAGACATCTGCTTCATCTCTGGAGATCTCGTCAGCTACCACGAATACAACAGAAAAAGGGCTTGTGGCTCTTGACTGACATCAGAAGGACAGCTTCCCATCGGCTGGCGTCCTGGAATATCTCAGTGAGGTTCCTCTCAGCCTCCTTGGGTTCGATCCCGATCTCTGCCGTTGACACAGATAAGAGCGGCTTCCCAGTTGCCAGCGCCACTGTCTCGGCTGTCAACGTCTTTCCAACACCAGGCGGCCCGTGAAGGAGAATGACGAGGCCTTGGCCTTTGCCCTCGACCACGTCCACCGCGATCCCCTTTCCTTTGGCGCTGACGTGATTGTCAATCATGGCCTGATAAGTCAGTTTCGAGACTTTGTCGATCATGATACCGCAAGCATACCTTGAGAAGTTTCTTTTGTGTCGGATCAAGTTCGAGCTTTTCCTCAAAGTACTCTTCAAACCCTTGGGCGGTCTCGGGGTCCAGGTTTTCCACATTCTCGACCTTCAGCTGCACCCAGTGTCGGAAATCAAGACTGTAGCCGAGGACCTTGGGAGGGCACAGCAGTAGCCGATCCTCCGACTCTCCGAATGCTCGGTTTCTTTCCTTGTCAGAGAAGAACGATCCCAAAGGTCTGATCCACCGCTGCAGCGTCGAGCTTCGGCAGCGCACGCAGGGACAAACCCACGTATCTGCGTAAGAAGTATGCCCATAGAGTGGCCACGTCCCCAGTGGCACCATGCCGTTCCCCGGGTTTCTGCGCGAGTTGACGAAGGAGTAGTTGTCGATGGCCACTTTCGATCGCGATAGATGCGTGACCTTGACCGACGACTGGACCTGGTTGGCGCTCTCATCGTCACTACTGTCATCGCTCTTGTATTGCTTCGTGTAGTAGACGACGGGGCCGTCGTACTCGAATTGAACGTCTCTGCCGGTGCAGATCTCCCAGAACCTCTTCCCACGCCTCAGCAGAGACTCCCGTAGCTTTGAACCGTCCGGATCTGTGTCAGTACTGTAGTATGACGTAGGGAAGCAAGGCAAGTTCGCCACGGGCCTAGACCCTTCGAACTTGGGTATCGTGATAGGATATACGTGGCGGCTGAATGTCATGCCGTCCCAGTCAAACGCAGCCACGATGATCTTGAAGGAAGGCTTCCCGGGAGCACCTTGGTAGGAAGATGTCTGCACCTCAAACATTTGAATCTCGTTGATGAATGAGCGGGCGTAGACCTGTGTGCCAGGCTCGAATATGGTCCACAAATGCTCGTACACGACGGTCTTTCCAGCCTGGTGCGAGACGAAGTTGTTGAAGTACGTGGCGAGAGAATCCGAGCTTCTCAAGAGCGCGAGGATTTCTTTCAGATCGGACCGTGCGAGCTTCATGCCCTCGTCATCATCTTCCTGGTCCGAGCAAGCCTCCTTGAGATCCTCCCACTGCCAGGCGAAAAGCGAGAACGGCGATATGAAGTTGACCGACTTTGCCTCAAAGAGATGAGGCGCGCAGTGATTGAGCGTTTGGGAGAGCAGGATCTTGAGCTTGTCGAACCCCACAAACAGCTCCTCGCGGACGAGGGCCTTGTCCTTGTTCATGTCCATGTACCGCCGGAAGATTGTGACCTGCTCTGTATTTACTTGCTGGTCTGCCTCTGAGCGGTCAAAATCTCGACGGTGATCCTTCTTGTGGTCCCATTTGCTGACGACATTCCTAACGCGCGGGTAGTTGGGGCCCTTTCCCTGGGTTTCGTATCAGCTGCGATCTACATTCGACGGCGAGCAGCCCACTTACCTGAAGCCCCGGAGTGTCATCTACATGTCTTTTATCGTCTCCAGGCTACACATGGAACACACAATTAGATGTGTCCACTTCTCATGACAAAGTAAGAGTAGAAGGGCAGCTGCGACACACACCTCGGCTCCTTTCGTGGGCTTGCTGTTTTGGATTTGCTCTTGCAGTTGGGTGATCCTCTGCTCTAATAGCTGCATGTAGAGGTGTTCTGCTGATCGAACGTCGGTACTGGATGTGGTCTAGATGTAGATTAAAGACTTGTTCTAGATTCACTCCTTTAACAGCGGGTTCATACCGCACTGGCTACCTCGTTAGCCTCCATGGTGATCGCTGTCCCGGAATTTTCAAAGGGAGCAGAAGCCAGACGTGTTGCAGTTGAACTGCACAAATTGTCGTCTCCTCGAAATCGGTTGATGGAAGCGGGCAATAGCTATTTTAAAAAGGCAGCTAGTGCGTGACACGAACGCTCTCATTGGGATTCGCTCCTGGGGTGACAGTGAGGGGCATGATGGTGTGTAGAGAAGGCGACCAATGTTGATCTAGCACGCAGCATTGGCTTGGGGGCGGGCAACCGAACGCACTCCGTAAGTGGTTCATGACCCTGGCCACGATCGACGTATTCCGGCGTAAGCTGCATTCGCGGTGGCGGGATGAGCGCAGCCAAACAACTGTGCCGCTGCGGTACAGGTACATGTGACCAGTGGCTTATGAGGCCTCCTCATTCGGCTTGCACTAGACCATGTTGGCGTACCCTGCTCAAAATCCGCAGGAACCTTCCCCTTTCATATCTCGCAGCGGTTGATTTTGCCATACGTTAGCCATGTCAACGACATGGAATCATCTCAGGCTTCGGGGCAAACTAGAGAAGCCTCGGGCTCTGTTCAACGGGCCGGATGACAGGTCAGAAGATAGGTGCCAGTCAATTGACAAAAGTCTGACCTTTACAGAACTTTGGATTTCGCGAAAGGTGTACTCAATGAGAAGAACGAGGATCCTCTTTGGGACATAACCCCGGCCAAGTCTGCGAGAGATCTCACGTTGGAGGATATTCTCGAAGAGATACAAGAGCTCAAAGAAAATAACGACGACATTTCTGACGAAAAGGCCAAAGGGGAAACGACACGAGCGTTTGCAAGTAAGAAACTATGGAGGAAGAAGCAAGAGAAGAATGTTCGAAAGCCTGGTGTGTGGGTGCAGCAATGGCTGACGGTGTTTGGGGACTTTCTCTCCAGTTACTCTGGTATTGTCGAGGTTGTGAAAGGCGTAGATGGGCAATACGGCGGCCTTGCGTATGGAATGCTTTCCATACTGCTCACAATACCCATTCAGAAGAATCACTACGAAAGGGACATCGAAGACGCTCTCGACGAGTTCGCGACGACGTTCCCACGCCTTGACAGCATCAGCACCGTTGCCGATGGCAGCAGCGATTCCGACGACATTATCAAGAGACACATATCAAGGACTTACGGAGAAATCGTGCTTTTTGCGAGGGAATGCATCAAATACTACAACGAAACATCCCTCGGTGAGTTCTCATCGATGTGATCAGTGGATCACTGATAGTAACTGGATTGAGTGACCAGGGCGTATAAAACATTCGATGGCACAAAATCCCATCACCGGAGTGAGAAAGAGAGTGACCGACATCAGACACCTCTTGGCCGAAATACGTTGGGAGTCGGAAATTCTTGCTCAAAAACGAATCGCTGAACTCATTGATCGTAGCAAGAGGGTCGAACAAGAATTAGCGAGTATGTGTGATCCGCCCTACGCAAAGAAATTCTGATTCCAACAACTGTTCTCAGGTATTAGAGCGGCAAGCCACCAGAAGCAGACGGAAGATGACGAGAAGGCGCTACTCAAGCTACAGGGCTTACTCGAAATCGACAAGGCGGACCTCCACACCGACGACGACCGGTACAAAGCGCTGCTCGACGAAGCCTTTTCGGAATTGTCTCCCGATCCTAGCTATTCTAGCAAGATGTTACTGGAGATGTTCCTGTCCGAGCCTTGTTGTCGGACGTGGCTCAGTTCCAAGGATTCGGGGGTTCTGAACATCTCAGGCCAGAACGGGGGTTTCGCAAGCGATACCACCCTGAGCTGGCTGTCGCATGCTCCGCTTCTCCTGAAGACCGAGCTCTCAAAAGGCGACGACGATGTCATCGTGGCATCGTACTTTTGCCAGATCTCCCCGATAATGCACACGTCCACTCGGCCGTGGCTCAAGGACGTTCTGGGCAGCCTATTCTTCCAGATTGCGAAACAACGCCCGGGTCTCCTTCGTGCGGGCTTCAACCATTTTGCATCACTCTTCGAGAGCGACAGGTGGCGAGAAGACCCTAGCTCGGCGCTGGAGGAGGCCGGTAATGATCTGGTCTCTATGTTGTCGAAGCTGGAGAAGACTGATACAGTAGTGCTTATGATGGACCGACTCGATCAGTGCTGCTTCGAGGAGAAGTCTGAAATTGGGGTGATGGACTTCTTGGAAGTTCTTGAATGGTTTCAGGCCGTCGTCGAGAGGGCGGAATGTATCTTGAAGGTGCTTTTGGTTACCTATCCACGCGGGAGAAAGGATGGTTCTGTTGATCGCTGGAGGATCAAAGCGGCAAGGAGTGGTATATATGTAGAAAGACTAGACTGGGACCTAGAGGTCGAATGAAAAGTCCTCTGTGACGGATGTAAAATAGGTAAGGAGCTACATTCGAACTGGAGGCTACACGTAGAGGTTTCTGGCGCTTTCCAAGTGATTACCCAGCTCTGCTATGAGACGAAGTTAAGAATATACTGGCACGTCAAACATTATCAGACACGCCTTCATGTTCGGTGCCTCTCGGCGGAACACTGCTGGAGGGCCCCGGTTATTGAAAACGGAATAAACGCGAAAGAGGAGAAGAGAGTCAAGAAAACTAACTGTCATCAGAAGCAATCCAAGCATCGTCACCACGGTTCCAGAGGAGACAGACCAATTTCTGCAAGGTACTTGTTCACCTCATTGGTGGTGGTATCCCACATCCCTCTGATCTGCTTCTCATCCTTCGCAACCGGATGCGGGGTGACAATCTCACCGTAGGGCTCCAGATACTTCCCCTTGAACTTGTCGGCACTCTCGCGAACTTCCGTTGCAGTGGCAGCGAACATGGGCGTGACAGCGCCCTGGTCCGCAGTGAGGAAGGTCAAGGACCGCACGAGCGAGAATACCGAGGTCCCGATCGTCCGGCACCCTTCGCTGTCCACGCCACCGGGGTGAAGAGAGATGGAGAGGATGGGCAGTCCCTGTTCGTCCAACAGCCGCTGTAGCTCCTGTGCGAACAAGAGATTGGCTACCTTGGAGGCCGCATACGTGATCATGTCGACGACGAACAAGTATTGCGAGATCAGCCGCCAGTGCAGCGGATAGTAAGAGATGGGCTTGGTCAGGAATGTGGGAGAGTCGAAGACGAACTCGTAGTTTGCCGGGAACATGGCGTGGTTGACGTTGGAGCTGACGGTTATGATCCGCACGTCTGCACCGTCCTGCTTCGCGGCGTCCTTGAGGAGGGGCAGAAGGGTATTTGTGAAGACGAAATGCCCGACATGGCTTGAATAAAGTAAGCAACCGCCAAGAGATAATGATGCAGATATGTTGCATATCTCACCAGACTGCCATGTGCCATTCCCAGCCAGGGCCTGCCGTGTCTTTAGAGGCCGTCGTCACACCGGCATTGTTGACTTCTGAGTCAGCCACGCCCATGTACATGGGACAATTAGTCGAACTCACTCAAGATATCCACCTTGGTCTCCTTTTTTTTCAACTCCTCGGCGGCGCTGCGGACGCTCTTCAAGTCCGACAGGTCAAGCTGCAGCCAGATGAGTCGATCCTGGTCGACTTCAGGGTTGCTGGACATGATGGCATCCCGGGCCCGCTCCGCCTTTTCCTTGGACCTCGCGGTGAAGTACACTTTGGCCCCTCGCAGCGCCAGATACTTGACCGACGACAGCCCAATGCCCGAGCTAGAGCAGGTCAGGCCGGATGACACGTGAGGATCTTCATACCGGCGACTTTTACTTACTTCCCCCCGGTGATGACCACCACCTTGCCCTGTAGACTGGGCATGTCGTTCAAGGGGTCCCACATGGCAGGTATCTCGTAGCGCGAACCAGGAACCAGGGACGACGATAGTCGCGACTAGTTGACTTGAAAGGTGGGGTGATTGTGGAGGAGGGGTGGCCGGATATCTATCTTGTCCTCATTGGCGGGAAGGGGTATGCTGAAGGACCGAGGCTAAAGACAGTACTATGCCGTAGCTATGAAATGCGAATCTTGGCAGTCCATCCTGTCTGCATTGTCATTCCGACCGAGTACTTATATTGGCAGATCCTAGATTCTGAGCACACAATGCAAAAGTTGCCCCGGGACAATGCTGCTGCAAGTCCTCGCCAAGCTACATGCCAGCAACAAGCATCCCTGCCTACTAACTGATAAACACAGGCTCAAAGTCCTCCCGACCTCACGTAATCAAGCGTCCCAGGCCGGACGAGTTAGTCCATTCTTACGCGCTATACCATGTTGGGGATATGCTCACCTCGGCTTGGCTCGTCCGGAGTCGGATGAACGGAGGCGTTGGGCAAACAATTGAACCGAGAATGGCCTCTAATTGGATGGTTCCTCGTCTACGACCCCCGCATGTCCACCTTTTGCCCCGTACGTCAGGGTTAAGCCTGGCTGGACAATTGGAGCGCAAGCAGACACGAGAGACACACAAAGGAGAGGGGGGGGAAGAGTCTCTCCGACGGTCGACCTCCCACCCATCAGGTTCAGGCTGTCCAAGTTCCAAGTTCCAACAGTGTGAGCGGCCTTTTTCCTCCTCTCATCCCTTCCAACACCCTTTCCACACCCCCTCCTCCATCTCTCGCTCGCGCTGGCAGTTGGCCAACACTCAACCTGGCCAAGCACCGACGCCATGCCGTTGAGGCCTGTGTGACCCCAAACTCTGCTCTCGTTGCCCCAAATAGGCAAATGCTTTCCTGGCCAAGGGCCTGACCGAGTCCTGCGTCCCGACCAACTGCGTGTCACATCTCGGAACCATTCCTGGTGCCACAGAGAGTCCGCTTTGCTTTGCCGTCCCTGAGCAACCTGTGTACGCGGTTTTTCGCAAGGCAGAGAGACCCAGCACGGCGGACTGGCTATCGGGACCCCGTCTCCTCCTCGTCGTCCCTCCCCCCTCGTTTCCTCCAGTCACATCATCTCAATCTCCCGCTACCGAAACAAGCCCACGAAAAGGTCGTGCGCCGGGCGAGAGCGCCAGGGTTGCTCGAGGGGTTCGGGACTCCCAGATCGGGCCTGGCCGTTGCAAGTTTCTCGCCCTGCCTGTCGGCTCTCCCTCGCGAGCCACCGAAAGGGGGTCTCCCTCTCGTCTCCGCCATGCCGCCACCAACAACAGCAAAAGCAAAAGATGACGCCCCTGGCAAGACGGCGAACGGGGCCTTCACGTTCGTCACGATGTCGCACCCCGGCGAGTCGGCGTCGTGGAAGAAGAAAGTCAGATCCCACGCGGCCCGCAACCCCAGTGCCCGGCGGAAGAGAGTCGCCGCCTACCAGGCTGAGCGGACCAGCCCTCCACGGTCTGACGGCCAAGACCAGGAGTCAAGCGACGCCGCCCTTCACGTCAAGACGGAGGCGGACCAGTCGCAGACGCTGGTCGTCTCCCGAAGGGGAAGCCCGGCGGCCGTGTCCAAGATTGAACCACCCATGAGCCCCGTCACGGTGCTGGCCGCGACCAACGTGGACCCCTTCGACAGCTTTGTCAAGCCGCTCACCCCGTTTGAACGCCTTCTCATCGATCACTGTAAGTACATTGGCCCAACACGAGTCCCGAGGGACTGGAACCGAACCGGGGCTGCGGTGGGACTTGTACTCCGGTGTAGACGCACACTGCATCCCCCGAGTACACCGTACACACCCCCGGCACGGCATGCCTGTCTCACATCCATCTAAATCACGCAAACCCCGTCGGCTAACATGCTCTCACCGTGCCAGTCCAAGAGGCCAACGTCCTGTGGAATATCACCCGCATCCCGAACATGTCGTTCAACATATCCCCCAAGAAACAGCGGGTCTTCTGGAGGAGCCTGGCCGACCACTGGCTCCACGCCTCCCTCAGAGATATTGGCATGCTCGCCAGCATCCTGCTCTTTGCCTGCAGGCACCTGATCGCCGAGAAGCCGCATGACCCGAACCTAGAATTCTACCAATACCAGGCTCTGTTTTATAGGACCGTGTGCGTGGAGCAGCTGGCGACCAGTCTGGAACAGGACCAGAGGGACAGGCACATCCGGGATGACACCATAACCAAGACCCTGGCCCTGGCATCTGACTCGGTACGTTGTCGTCTTCTGTTGCCCCGGTCGACGTAGCACCACCACTGATGATACCCCAATAGAACCTGACGGGGAACGAGGAAGAAGGCAACATTCACCTGGCGGCAACGGGAGACCTGGTGAAGCTGCGAGAGGTCTACAAAGACGACCGCAAGCCCGAACGAGAAACTGACCTTACGAAACTAATGATCCTCTTCTCGCCAAGTGGAGGGAGTGAAGACGCCTTGGGAGGTGTCACACTTACTGACTCGGGGAGCCCCGATGCTTCGCCAATCCCTAAAAGAACATCACTACGAAACCAAAGGGAATTGGTCTTTCGGGTTGGAAGAGGAGACGGTTGATAGATATACCAGCATGCGTTTAATTTAATAGAATTTTCAAATGAATGGTCTATTACGAATAATGTGTGTGCGTGTGTGTGTGCAATGTATCTAGAAACGCCGATGCCATGCATAATCCAACCCGACCCCACGCTCCAACACCTACGCTTGCACACCCTGCGGGTACGTGAACACGTTCTTGGGGTCGTACTGCGCCTTGATGCTGCGCAGGCGGGCTAAGCTGCCCATGTAGTACTGGCTCTGGGCAACGTCGTTGGCGAGCAGCGGGTCCTGGTAGTTTGCGTACCGTCCCCAGCTGCCGGGCGTGGTCATCTTGTCCGAGACGGTGGCCATCCAGTTCTTGACGAAGTCGGTGCCCTGCTTGGCGTTGGTAGGGTAGGCGGCGCCGCCGGCCGAGTCGTAAAACTGCCACAGGAACAGCTTGTCACGGTGCGGGTAGGCCGTGGACGCGGCGTCAATCTGCGCCGTCTTGGAGTTCTTGCCCCCGTGGACGTCGATCAGCACAAACCAGCCGCGCTGGACCGTCTTTGCCTTGTTCTGGAGATAATCTACAAAGGCCTTGAAGCCGTCCTTCGGCACCTCCTTGGTTGCCAGGCTCGAGGCGTAGAAGTTGTCGGTCTGTCCAGCCACCCCGGGCGTGTCAGTACGTTAATTCATCAAGTCATTGAGTCTTGTGTGGGATGTGCGCAACTTACAGCACTTTCTGGACCCGTTATGTCAAGGGGTGTGCCACCGTTGTGCTCGAGCTGGCCCATCCAATCGGTCTGCTCATAGGTACCGGCACTGGCATCGACGCCGAGGGGTGAGAGGAAGGACTGCAAGACATCGCGCGTCTCGTCCTCCTCGCCGTAGTACATGCCGCTGAAGCCCATGTAATCCGGCTCCGCGATGAACTGGATGTTGAGCTCCGCGGGGATGTCGTCGCGCGTGTACTTCTGGTAGCCGACGAGCATGCTCACGATCTTGTCCGCGCGCTTGAGGCCGACGGGCACGCTGAAGACGGTAACGACCTCCGGTGCCTCGAAGGTGTTGAACTTGAACTCGGTCACAATCCCGAACGACGAGCCAGCGCCGCGCAGGGCCCAGAACAGATCGGCGTTCTGGGATGTTGAGCACTTGACGATCTTGCCGGAGGCCAGGACCACGGTCGCTTCGATGATCCAATCAAGGGCCAGACCGTACATGTGCGATGAGAGACCTGAACCGCATCGGTTAGCAATCGGGGTTAAAATGACGTATCCGGGAGGAATGGGGGTTTCCCGATTACTTACCATAACCGCCGTGCAGGACGTGCCCAGAGACGCCGACGCTGGCCGAGACATGTCCAAGTCAGCTTTCTTCTTCGTCCTAATGGTGGGTTAATGCACGAAATCACTCACCCAGGGCACGATCCGTGGGAAATGGCCCGCCCTCCCTGGTTGTACAGCTCGGTAGCCACGTGTCCCAACCGCGCGCCGGCTTGTACGACGGCCGTATTGTCGCCCTGCAGCGTGACGGCGTACATCTGGTTGAGCTGCACCACGACGTGCCCGTTCTCACCGCCGAACCCGGACGACGAGTAGCTGTGCCCGCCGCCCCTGCCGGTGACCTTGTAGTTGTACTGGACTCCGCATTTGACGGCTGTCTGGACGTGGCTCGGATCTGTCGCCAGGACGATCACGGTCGGGGTGAACTGGACGCGGGTGTTGAAGGGTCGGACCTGGTCGGCCCAGTCCGCGGAGGACGGAGAACTAAAGGGGACCTTGGCCGCCGTGAGGCAGCCGTTGACAGTGTTTTTGGAGACTTTGCTGTTGGCAGAGACATCTTGAGGCAGCGGGTTGGCTGCGCACAAGGGGATGATGGCGGCGGTTGCCAGCGAAAGAATGACGTGGGACCGCATGCTGTACCAAGGAATGTATAATGGGTTTTAAAGAATGGACCCAGTTGACTTGTTTATTTGATGAAACAATTATCCTAGACTCCACGGCTGAGGGCCATGTTTATACCTATCTATAAACCGAGGAGTTGGCCCTCAAGTCTGTTCCCCATCACCCGGAGCCGGACGTTATCCGTCCCCCTCCCCCGACTGGCGCTCGATTGATCCGTCATCCTCTCTTTCAGGTTCTCGTATTAGCCTGCACGATCTCCCGAACATTCGGATCTAGACCAGCTCGCTTCGTGCTTTCTGGACTGATCCGTGCCACGGAGGTCAAGCCCAAGGCTGTCCGTGAGTCGGTGGCTCTAGTCGCGTCCAAGTCGGGCGTTGCAAGTGGTTTAGCTCGGCTGGAGATCTGAGGCTAACCTCCGGAAGCAGACTAGAAACAAAGCCAGATGACAACATGGGGGCTCTTTACTACCTCCAAGCAGAAAATAAATTGACGGAAAAAAGAATTGATAGGACAAATCAAAGCCTCACGGCCCCGACTGCAGAGTCTAGCCGGGTCCTGTTTCGGGAGGCAAGCTTCACCTATGCCTGAAGCAATTCGGTCACTTGGGCGGTCAAAGGTGCCAGGCCTCGCCGAAACCCGAAAAAATAGAAACCACGGGGTCTTCGTGGCTGAGGTCGTGCACGGTATCGCGACGGCTGCGCTCGACGAGAGGCGGGAGAGCTGCCTGAGGAGGATGAAGCCACTCAGCTCTAAGCACAACAAGCAACCGACGATCAGCTCTGAGCCAAAGAAGCTCCCGAACAGCCACCCACACAAGGGTGCTGTCCATGCTCCTGTTTTATTTTGAGAACCTCGCCACGTGATCTGTTACACAAGCTCGGAACGAGGGCCTATCATATCGAGGCCTCAAACTCGAACTGGTCGCCACCGATTGGGTAGAAGGAGTGCATGATCTCTGCGGAGCAAATGGGATAATAGCATGGAGTTTGGTGTGATGTGCATCAATCAAACTCAACAGAATTAGGCCTGCGTTGGTAAAATTCATTGTTGTGATGGTTGATGCGAGCTTTACCTGGAAGATTGAATTTGATGTTCCTCGCTTCTGTGATTCAGGACTGCATGTGTCTTTAGAGTTTAAAGATAATGAACATGGATTGTTTGATTGAAAGCCGAGAAGTTCAATTCGGACATGATCAAGCCGCTATGAAAAATGAGTCAGTCGTTGGTAACCATCATGTTCTACTTTACCAACTTGATTTGACTATTCCCCAGACTTTTCATCTGAGTAACCATCGAATTGGTTCATCTACCCGCTCTGATAGGGCCATTCCCAGCATGGAGCACCATGAGAGCTCAGTGCAAGATGACCCTGGGGTGGAATACTACGCTGCAGTAACGCTCCTTTTGTTCTGTCCCTCAGCTCCAACGCTGCTGGCATCAACTAGCCGCTTTGTGAAGAGTCCCCCCACGGGGCTCATAAGTCGCCACCTTGAGTTTTATCCAGTTCTGCGTATTCTCAGTCATCTATGTACTTCCCGTACTTTACGAACGTCTCATCCGCCCTCAGCCCCTCCAAGTCCTCAGGCCTCAAACATATCGCCAGCGCAATGTCACCATTCCGTGTCTTTGGCAGCAAGTACATCACACTCTCAATGGGGCTGAACTGTGGCCTCCTCACATACTCCGGCTTTCCCAAGCCCAGTCCATAGTCCTGCTCATACACGTTCATCTTCGCCCACGAGCTCATCACAATGTCCTTGCGTGGCTCCAGAGTGCCCGTGAATGAGAATGCTCTCCTATCCGCGCTCTTACTGAGAACAGTTGCCAGAGCGCGCGTGTTGTGGCCCAAAACCTCGGGATCGATAGCTGATCGCAGCCTCGACGCGACAGCTCCAAGCGGCTCGTCGACGAGCGTCTCGAGACGGCAGACGTTGTGCGTCATGCTCTGGATCAGTCCCGGGAACGTGTGCGGGATCCCGAGAAAGCCGCGGACGTTTACGGCCCGGGCGAGATTGACGTCCTCGGAGAGATTGAGGCGTCGCGCGCGGATGCGCGACACCGACTGCCAGATGAAGGCGCTGAGGGCGTCGTCGGTGGTGATGTAGCCCGACGTGACGGTCTGCGAGGCGAGCGACTTCAGAGCAGCGAGCGAGTCGGACGAGAAGTGAAAATAAGACCATCGGCAGTCGGCAGGCTGCGGCGGCTGTCGCTTCGGGGGCGTGAATTTCCAAGGTGCAATGTCGGATACCTCGATGTCATGATCGAGCAAGGCGATGATGTCATGCCGAGGGAGGTTCCCGGTGGTGATTTCCTCGTCGGTGAAGGGCTCATTTCGACAGGCTTTTGAAAATAGGCTGATGACCTGCCCCTGGCCCGTTCCGTCCATGACTTGGTGGTGACTGAGAAATGTGAGAATCAAGCCGC
This sequence comes from Colletotrichum tropicicola, assembly GCA_025962755.1. Taxonomy (NCBI): domain Eukaryota; kingdom Fungi; phylum Ascomycota; class Sordariomycetes; order Glomerellales; family Glomerellaceae; genus Colletotrichum; species Colletotrichum tropicicola. The sequence goes on from JAOWMA010000086.1 coordinate 51,719, forward strand.
CCGTGATGAAGGTGGCCTGGATGATGAGGATCGGTTGAGGTTCTGATGCCAGTGCCGGATCAATAGGCAGTGTCGGACGGGGAGCGACGACGCTCTCGTCGAGCATGCTGAAGGGAAAGTCGGAATGCCTCAAGGCTAGCATGTTCGGCGCTGAAGGGATGTTTCGAAGGTCTTTGAGGACAAGAGGCGGGGTGGCCTTGTATGGTCTGATCTTGAAAATGCCTGTGTTGCCTTCGCTCGCGCCCTCGTTGACGAGTTGGCCGCCGACCCACGGGAATGACGCTGTGAGTCTCTCCAGGCCGCTCGAGAGAGTGTTGATGACACCTGGGTAGGAGGAGTCATCTTCCACGGCGAAGAGGGCGGCTATTTGGGTGTACATGTTGAGATCTGGCTGCTGGCCGAGGATCTCGACGGGCTCATCCATGTTGTCGTGGGAGAAGGGCAAGTCCAGTTGGTTTTGGTTGAGATCTTTGTTAGACCCTCGTGAGAATATCTGGAGTTTTAGCAGTGGAAACACTTCTTGATGCGGGGCTCAAAAACTGGGCGAAAATCTGGTTCCTATGTTGAATTAAAGGAGTTCGTGTGAATGTCAATTGAATAAGATACTTTGTTGTCAAACTCGTAGAGAGGGTGGCACGAAGTGGCCAGTCGAAGATTTAGGGATTGCAATCAATCAGGCGACTCAGTGCACTAAAAAGACTGTGCCTGCTGAATGACAGCATGCCGTGCCTCACTCGTGTGCGCTGTAGTTGGGTCGTTCAGCGATGAGATCGGCCGGCTCAAGATCATTCAGTCTCACCCGAATTTCAAAATGTGAGAGTGAGCGGTTCAAAGTGAGCAAATGGAGAGATAGAGGGAGCTTGAATTCCATCGATTGAGGCATAAGTCTCATCAAACATCCGGCCGTTTGTCCTCCGTTGCCGCGATGCTGATCGGAACTGGCTGGGAGTCGCCGATTCACCATTTGCATTCACCATTTGCGGACGGCCGGGACGGCTGAGGTCGCTTCAGCCCGTGCTGCGCTGGAATATGGGAGACTGCGAGGTCTCCTCAGTGATGATTCGTCGGAGAGTCTTCATCCCTGCCGCGCCGTCAGCAGTGGTGCCCGGCGTGTCGGTGCTCCGGCCCCGACATTTTTGAGTGATGGCTGACCGGTGCATCGGCGACAGGGCCGGCGCTTCTCTCTGTCTCCGGCCGGTGGGACGGTAGTCTTAAGACGGTGCATCGAAGTCGAGACAAAGTGTTCCTATGCGATTGTAATCTGATGCAAAGTTACCTGTTTTTGTTCCTGGCCAATTGACGGTCACAATGTTCAGTTACATAGTTGTAATTCGCCCGTACTTCACATCGATCCTCCAACCTCCATCTCCGGTACCTCCTACTACGGTGGACTTCAACCACACAAGTCAAGCAAATAAAGCAGCACCAGTCATTATTCACGGCCAGCCTAGACCAGGAAACAGCCAGCAAGACACAGTTACGGGACGAAAGTGAGCGCAGATTCGAAAAATTTCGCGCCCAAAAATCATAGTAGGAACCATGCGCCGCTATCGCCGTCAACGTCGACATCGAGGACATCGTCGACATCCGGAGGGGTCATGCGGACCAATAACACCCACTATTAGCACAAAGACATAGTTGGCGACAAAATACTCTCAAAATATCGTTCTCATTCTCGCCGTAGTACCAAACTTTGTCGCCAATGGCAACAAAGCACGCAGGTCCGGTACGCTACTTCCTCTCTGTCCCACCCCTCAGCCCCCGACAGCGTTTCATCACGTCCTGGACTATGAAATTATTGCTATTGCTGACGAATTATGCTCACAGTCTATCCAGACACAAGTATTATAACATTTCTGCGAGTGGAACCACGGGTTGCCTCTCGCATAACCTTTTTCGACGAAAAGAAATAGCGGTGGCATCAAGCCAGGCGTCTCTGTTTCAAGAAATTGTCAACCAGAGATTCAGCATACAGGGATGGGGAACTAGACAGCGACGTCCCTAAAACTCATTTAGTTTCCCGACAGCATGAAAAGGAATGCGCACAAAGGCCCCTTATGTCCAAAAAGGCTCTCCGAGATACTCATACGACAACCTCTGCTCTTCTTTCCAACATCGCAAAGGAATCGATAACATCTTCTCTCCCTGAACAACCACAGCCCTATCGTTTGTGTATAATTATTGATATCCTTTGTCTCTAGCACGAGAGATCAGCCAATACTGTACACTCAACACTCATAGCACTAGCTTAAACATAATACTTCTTGAGCTCCATGCAATTGTTGGTGTTCAGTCATCAAAACCAGCTCTGTTGTGTGAGACTTTGGCCGAAGAGTGAAGACAATTTTATTGTTTTGACCGAGTTCCTTGTGTTGTATGAGGCTGTCTTTGTTGCCAATGTAACACTACTAGATCCATGTTACCTGTCGTTCATTCACTATCATCCCAATGTTCAGTCTCAGATGCCTCACAAACTCTGTGGTTTTCTGTTCGGCTGCCTGTTGTCGACGTATAAGAGAAGGGCGATAGCTACCAACTTGGCCTCTTAACTCACCATCCTTCAACAGCCAACCCAACAAACTCAACAGACACACCCATACAGCCTTCTTGAGCCTTTTCTAACCAAACTAACCAAGCACGCAACAGACTCTCGTCAGCCATGTGTCAGCCACTCGAGATCCTCCTCGTCTGCTGCTCCAACGTCTGCTCGCAGGAGCAGCACGGCGTCCGCCTCCCCCTCCTCCGCCTCGTCCCCAAGCCCAACGCGGCGTACTTGCTCTGCGACAAGGCCCTGCGACTCGGCTACCGCCAAAACGCAAACTTCCTAGGCATCCCCGTCCTCTCCCTCCGCCCCGACGAGTGCCCCGACTTCCCGGTCCTCAAGGACTCCACGTACCAGGTCTGCGTCTCGCCCGCGGCCTCCCACCAGGTTATGCAGTCCAAGGCTGGGCTCCGCGTGCACTGCGGCGCCTGCCTCGGCATGGGCCACGCCGCCTTCATCGACCCGCGCAACGACGCCCCGCGCCTCGCGCGCCGGCTGCAGAGCCAGAGCGACGCGGCCGTCGCGGGCGACCTGCAGCGCATCGAGACCGCTTGGACGTGCTGCGCGTTCCGGACCTGTGGCCCGGACAACCTCTGCGCGTTCCGGGCCGCGGCCGTCATGTCTGCGATCCAGGACCGCGAGGCGCTGCTCGCCGCGATCAAGGAGCAGCGGGCCGCTGCTGATGCCGCTAACGCGATCGAGATTGCCGTCGCGGCGAATGCGCTCTTGGATATGGCTGACAAACAGCGTGGTGGCCACAGCGATGGTACCGAGGTGGAAGACGACGACATGACCATTGTGTTTACGGGTGCTTGCTCTGGTTGCGAAAAGTGCAACTTTGGACGACGCGCTCACGACATGGATTGATGGCCGACCGCCATTGTGTTTCTGGAACCTGCCCAACTTGAGTGATTCAATTGCATACAGGTAGGTTAATTGAGCTAGACAAGGTAGGTGAGATGCTGCTGAATCAATACAAGAATGTTTGCCAGACTGTTCAAATCTTTGATGTTAGTTACAAAATGTACACTGACATCCATTGTTCCTTGTTCTACCTCAACGAGAACAAGCTTCGCTAAGGTCTCCCTTGGGTGCTGAGACTTTGTTAAAAGCCAAGAGCTCCCTTGTCGAGAGGGAATTAGGGTTGCACGCGATGGACGCTCGAGTCTCTCGACGTTGCAAGTCGACGACAGCACATGCAATGACGACACCAACGGCAGTGCGGTTGAAACGGATATCCCCCGCGTGCCGTCAGAATGGCGTCTTTTTGATGGATCAAAAAACCCGCTCCAGAATGCTGTCCGCAGGCGATGTCGAAATCGCGGACGATCCCTCCGCCGATGCATTGACGTCAGATGGCCGGTCAGGCCGGCTAGAGGGTGCCGGCGTGTGGACCGGCGCCCGGGGAGTCATGAGCTTGATTGCGGCGATCGCTGCACGGAGACGTGTCTGAGCCGACGTCAGAATGTCTTTGTCTGCGGATCGGGCACATCGTCTCTAGAGGCTGATCCTGTGATGTCAGGGCCCCCGGAAATGCTCAGTCACCACAGAGAGACTCTGCCATCAACAGGCTACGAGGCGGACTGAAGCTTCGAACTGCTGTTCGTCTCGTTGCATGGCGGAAAGCCTCGGTGAGCCAGACACAGTGTTTGCATCCACAACCACATTCCTTGTCGAACATGGTTTGTGCCTGTTGCCTGGCAGCCAAGCCGACCGCAGAGACAGACAGTAAGAAAAAAAAAATCCTTCCGCAGCACGCCGCAAAAAGGGGGTCCAACGGGAATAACGCAGGATGAACCGGGACTATCCCGCCGGCTGCCGCAGCGCCTCATCCGCTGCATTTCCATCTCATGTCGGGGCGTTCATGCGCCCATAGACGGGCAGAGTAAAGATGACAGCGGCTGCGCACAGGAATGGCGTTCGTGTTGGCGCAGGGAGCGGGCCACGGGCTGGTGTAAGCATCCTAGCTATCCTCATCCTCATCACCCTCTCTCCTGTGTTCAAAGACCTTCCCTCTCAAGACAGAACAAGTCCTGGCCTTTGTCGCCCGGCCACACCGTTTCTCGCCCGTGGGCAAACGGTAAGGTGACCGGCGGGCTCTTACAGCGTCCGCCTGTACCTCCTGGACACATTGGCGCAGACATTGCATCTTGGCGAACTGCCGGCAGCCCGCAACGCGGCCCGTAGCAGCCATTGGCACCCTGACTTGATGCTTATTAGGTCGGCTGTAGCCTGTAGGCGAGTTGGGCTGGAGGGAACGGAGCCTAGCTGAAAGAGAGATAGAGACGGAGTGAGAGAGAGGGCATCATGGGTCTCATCGTGGTGGCACAACGGCCAGAAGCGCATCCACGACAGGCCTCCTCCTTGGCGCATCAGTGGGGCCAAGAAATCGGGTCATCTTCTGCTGTGGCCTTTTGTTATTTTCTCCCTCCCGCTCACACTATGCGGCCAGCCCACGCCGTTCCCGCCAACACGAGGCCCGAAGATGTCTGCCTGGCATTGACCCTTTAAATTTGCATGTTGGTTCCGAGTGGAGAGCTTGTCTAAGCTAACGCTAAGGCAGGCTGATGTGAGCCCGAGGCCACATGGGCGGCGCAGGGCTGGAGCTGTCATGGCCTTGTCATTGTCACTCTTTTCACCTGGTCGCCTTTGCCGTTGGCGGCTTACCCGCCCGTCGACCATGACGAGAGTCAACGGCCGCTATTTGAAGCGGCTGCCGTTCCCTCCCCTCCGGCGCCGCCCTTCCTGGGACTTGTTGTCGTGATGGCCTCCCTCTCTCTGCAGTCTCGCCCGCCCAAGTCAACATGAGGTTCTCCATCGCCAGTGTCGTCCTCGCCCTCTTCGCCACGTTGGCCCTCGCCGCGGCCGACTCACTCGAGTACAAGGGCACCGCCCCCGGCCAGGTCATCAAGGAGGACGTCAAGCTGCGCATTCTCCCCGTCGGCGACTCTGTGACCGTTGGGTTTCTGAGCACCGATGGCAACGGCTACAGGCTGAAGCTCCAGGAGGACCTGTCTGGTGAGTCCATTCCCGCATTCCAGCTGCCCGTCAAACACCATCATCTCTGACGCATCACAGCCAACGACGTCGTCTTCGCCGGCACAGTCTTCTCCGGCACCATGACGGACCCCTACTACGTGAGTCAGCCCCATTGTCTGTCTCATGGCCATGGTCAGTCCACGTACTCACAACCGCAGGCTGCTTGGTCTGGAAAAACGATCAAGTACATCGCCGACAACGTCGGCCCGTCCCTGGCCCAGCGCCCCAACATCATCCTCCTCCACGCCGGCACCAACGACATGAACCCGAACCCGGACATCTCCACCGAGGGCAACGACCCGGCCGCCGCCGCCGACCGCCTCGGCGCCCTCATCGACCAGATGACCGCCGCCTGCCCGGACGCCACCGTCCTCGTCGCGCAGATCATCAACACCTGCGACCCCGCCCAGCGGCCCGCCACCGAGGCCTTCCAGCAGCTCATCCCGGCCATCGTCGAGGAGCGCCGCAACGCGAGCCGCCGCGTCCTGGCCGTCGACTTCGCCGCCCTCGGCGACGGCATCCTGCGCGACGACTGCATCCACCCGTCTGACGAGGGCTACGCGACCATGGGGGACTACTGGTACGACTTCATCGCGCAGGTGCCGAAAGATTGGATCGCGCAGCCGGTCGGAGACGATCCGGACCGGTCCGGGGATGAGGCGGCGATCAAGAGCCTGGCGGCGGGCAGCGGCGGCGCTGAGACGGGGGTCAAGGGGAGTTGGGGACTGTTTTTGACGGCTCAAATATTGGTAACTTTAGGTTTAATATTTAATTGAGCGAAACTTGAATGAAATACCCATCGTGTCACCGCATCCTGCCCGCTCACTTGAACACACCAGATCCGCAACTTTCATATGAAAATTTCCAACTCATTCCTCATCGACATTTGAGTCATTAGTGGCTCATGCATTTGGTCAAAATTTTCCTACCAGCTCATGTCTCATGAGACTTTTTTTTTTCAGGGACCTGCAACTCATCGCGAGCAACTTGACACTGAGATCTACAAACGCCAACGTATCTCTACCGACGACCAAAGTCATTCATCATCACAAGATCATCGACTTAATATCATAAACCGAATGAAATTGTTCGTTAAAGCCAAGTCATACCTCACTTGTATTTCATATCAAAATCAAGACTGACTCTTCAAAGTAATCGCTCATGACATCTACTCGAAAAGACTTTCATGCTTGGGGCCTTGCCGTAAATCCAAGTGTCAACCCCGCCCACTACGCCATCTTCTGTATGAGTATCTACCTCATTACTGCATCTCCGACAACCCATTGAGCATATCGTGCAAATGCGCAATGTGAGTAGCTGACACAGTTCCCTTCCCCCGCATTTCATGACCTGTGCCTTTATGCCTAGTTGATTTCACTTCTGCCACAACCATGACCAATGCACTGACGATCGCATACCCAAACGCAACTGCTGCTACCTATCGGGCCCTGAAAGGCATTCTCGCCAGGCCTGGACCAGGTCGCGAATGCCTGACCCCGCCTTTCAACTCGGCCAGATGTGACCGCTCGTGTTTGGCCATCCTTGCCTCGCTGGCTGAGAAGCCATCATCAGTGCGGGGTTGCTCACCGTGCCCTCGAGGATGGTGTCCCTGAGACTTTCCCAGTCAACCGTGAGCCCCTCAATTGGGCTACGTGATGACGTTGGGCCGTCACATGTCCCTTAGTAGGGAGAAACTCAATGAAAGCATATAGGGCAGAGCTTCCCCGGGGCTGAGATCGATTGGGAGTGGCATCGCCGCGTTGTGACGAGTATACTATTGCCCGAAACTGCACAAGCTACACGTACATACCTGAGGTATTCTTAACCCTAACTCTCCAAAATGTCGAACAGGAAGGACCATGGCCTGAAGGAGCACGGGCTGTCGGATGATGCCGTGGAGGCTGGACATGACTTCATCCACGACGCCGAGGTCGAGGAGGAGAGGGTAAGTGTACTCATATTGATGTTTTGCACGACCACGTTGGCTGATATATCTATCATGACAGAGACACAGCGGAGACGCCGCCACAATGCCCTCGATGGCGAAGGCCGCGCAGCAGAAGAAGGGAGCTGGCCTGGAGGGGACGCCACCCAGCAACCTCACCGGCCAGGACAAAGCCGGCAAGAAGGCCTAGCTGAGGATGCTTGCTACGTTTGACTGTAATATCTTTGGCTGGGTCTCCCACACAAGGCGTTTTGCTTCAACAACCAGATTGTTCTTGTTCCACAACAAGTTTCCGTGTTATTAGCATATCAACATCAAAATGGAAACACGCGTTTAGCGGTCACCGCATGCAGCTTTCCACAATGTACACCTGTTGTTTGTTCTTCTATGGACACATACCAGATCACACAGCGGGCCACTTGTAATTCAACCACTTCTCCAGAGTCCCGTTCCACGAGCCGCTCCCCAGCTGAACGTGAACCCACGCGTCCACGAAGTGCTTCCAAACAATATCCCTAGGCACAGCATACCCCAGCTCCTCGAAGTTAAACGGCTCGCTGTTCGCGATGCAAAGCTCGCCCTCGTGAAGCTTGACCTGCAGCTCAACCTCAATCAGGTCGGAAATCATCGCGTCCGCCGTGCCGTCCAGCACGGCCTGGTACACCGCGTTGTTGTCCTCCACCAGCACGATCGTCGCCGCCTTGAGGTTCGCCCGGTCAAACGCCTCGTTCGTGCCGCCCGGGTTGACGGCGACCTTGACGCCCTCGCGGTCCAGCGAGGCCAGGTCGGAGAACCTGTCCGCGTCGGCGCAGCGGATGCACGCCGTCTTGCCGACGCGCTGGACGGCCGTCGAGAAGAAGGCCGTGCGGGCGCGCGCGAGCGTGAGGCTGACGCCGCCCATGGCGATGTCGAAGCGCCCGGCCGCCAGGTCGGTCGTGATGTTGGCCCAGGCCGTCTTGACGAGGCGCGGCGGGTTGGGCAGGCCAAGGGCGTTGGAGAGGGACTGCGCGGCGTCGATGTCGGCGCCGATGTAGGTCGTGTTGATGGCGGTGGCGTTGGGGAGGCTGGTCTGGTTGGTCACGAGGTAGGTGAAGGGCTTGTAGTCGCCCGTCGTGCCGACGTTGATGTGGCCCCGGGCCAGTATGGTGTCGAGGACCGAGGTGAGGTTGGCGTAGGCGAGCTGCGTCGAGTCGGTGCCGAGGAGCTGAGCTCCGGCGGAGAGAGCGAGTACTGCGCTCAGCAGCGCGGATGCTTGGAGGTTGACCATCTCGACGGACCGGGGAGTTTGAAGGTGTGCTGTCTACGCCAATGAAGAGAAAGTGAATGCGAACATGTCCCGTTTTATTGTTCTCTTCCGAGGCCGATCACGGGGCCCCGCAAGTTCATTTCCCGGTGGACCCTTATCATGGATTTGGAGGTTATTTACGATAGCGGCAGCTTTGTTATTGGTCAATTGAAACTGTCAATTAATGCCAAGAAGACTAGCTGAACTGAATTAAGAGTCCTGACTGCGGTTGAAGTGTTGAACTTAAGGTGTTTTCCATCTGGGTTGTCAGTGTTGCACATCGCAGACCATACGATGTTGGATGTTTGGTGTTTTGGCTCTCACTGCGGCACAGTTCCTCGTTGGCCAGCCCCGGTCCACTCATCAACAAGGGTCTCGGTTCTTGAACCGAAGTGATGAACCTGCATACTGCGTATCACGCGAGAATGATGTGACCTCGTGTGAGTCATAGCTCTGTTCATGCCGCATGGCCTTCTTGTTGGCAAGCTGCAGATTAATCATATTCTCATCTTGAACAGTCCAGCCAAGTTTCCTCAAGGGGACTTTTGTAGATAAGACGCTCATCAACCATCGTTGTGCCTGTGAGAGGCACCAACAGCTAAGAGCGTTGTGCATTCTGGGCGCGCTGTTGCCTAAACTACAAGACAGTGATTGGCCAGCAACATGATTCCACTGAGTGCCCGGATGAGGAAGCTGATGTCAACTCCAAGTATGTAATGACGATTTGTGTCTATGGAGATGAGTATTTAAGAAGATGGACAAGGTGAGGGGGAGTTGAAGGGCTCAGATTCAAGGCATCATCCACATCTTACAGTGACATTGGAAATCACTGCATTACCGATCATGACTCAGCAGAACGCATCAACGGCCGTCCTGTCTCCTGCGGAAGACTATGAGGAGTACATCAAAGAGGTTCTACGAAACGAGTATGGACGAGATGTAAGTCTGCCTCAAATTAAACAAGGCGCCGCATGATCACCTAACAGAACAAGGTCATCGAAATTGAGTCCATTCGCCATCACAATGCCAGAGTATTCAGTCTTACCATCAGTGATGCCGGGAAAGATGCTCAACCCTTCAAAGCCAAGCCGGGAATCTCTCCTCTGCCTGGCAGCAGCACGAAACTCGTCATTCGGTTCTCCGACCCAGCCTCCATGCTGAACGAGGACATCCGCGTGCAGAACGAGGTCGCAGTCATGACCCTCGCGAGAGAGGCTCTTCAACCCCTCGACGCCTCACTTGTTCCTGTAATCTACGGCTGGAGCCCATTCTCCGAGGGCAAAGGCTGGGTCCTGATGGAGTTCAAGAAGGGCATGACGCTGGCTGGAAAGTTCTCGGGTCTCGACGCCGAAAAGAAACGTGACATCCTGCGGCAGATTTCCCAGATAGTCAAGCATCTTCAGTCCTTCAAGCTACCGGAGTCGATCAAGACGTACGGCGGGCTCAATTTCGCCGATGACGGCACCATGGTGGGCGGCGCGACGCCCATCGCAGGCGGAGGCCCCTGCAACACACTCCCGGAACTCTACGCCGAGTACTTCCAGACCCAGGTCGGATTCGCAGACAAGTGCGACATTGTCCAGGGCTGGAAGGACTCTGACTTGAGGGCGAGACTAGACAAGTTCGGCGCCGAGCGTCTGACAACCCTTGTCGGTCAAGTTGACGCGCGGCCCACGTTGGTGCATGGAGACTTTGGTGAGAATGATGCCTGCCAAAGTAGGAGACGCCTGCTAATTTTCGTCTCCTTCAGATGCCCAAAACATGTTATTCGACGAGGCCACCAATAAGATCACGGCGTTGCTGGACTACGACTTCGGCCACATTGGCTCTCAGGCCGACGAATACTTCTACTCGTTCCACAGCATCCACGGGCTCATGATCCCCCCGTTCATCGGAGACCCTGAAGAGGACCATCTCCGAGAATGTCTTCTGCGTGGGTTCAGCAAAGACGATGCGGAGCGGAAATCGGAATCTCACGACTGGGCGACCGCTGTCATGAGAGACGAAGAGTTCGCCCGGGCCGGCGTCGCCAGACCAGCGGATATCAAGGGCATTGACGAACTCTCGGCCGTCTTCTGGTTCGTTCAGAATATCAGTCCACCAATGTTCTTCCTCAAACGCTGGAGGGCGAAGGCGACACCGGAGCGCATCGAGATGATCAAGAAGATGACGCGAGATAGCTTGGAGAATAACCTGAAAAGCTGGGGGTTTTGAGGATGCCATTCACAGTGTTGAGTCGAATCTGGTTGCGATGGCTTCGGATGGATATGTCAGAAGTAGTAAATATTTCTATTTCATAAGTCTCTATTCTGTTGGAATGTGGCCATCCATAGTACAAAAAGGCAGCTCTATCCGAGAATCACAATGCTCTTTCTGCTGCCGATCCCTGGAGGCTGGCTCACCTGTTTGCCTTCTTCCGTGACCCAACCAAGTTGGTGCTGGGGTTAGAAATGTGACCAACGGTTAGATCAACCCTTGTACGACGGCTTATGTACCCAGTAAAAATGCCTGCGATTTTTGATTATTTAAAACCGTATGTCCCTACCAGTCCTGTCCGCTCCAAGTCCGACGAACCTGCGTCTCCCGGATCCCGGCACCCGTCATACCTCACGACTCAAATTTTTAGCACATCTATACAACAATCTTTATTGGCGCCATGGAGTCCTCACATACACTGAATACGACCGCTGGGACGTTTCACGCCTTTCGATCCCTTCCGGTCGAGATTCGTCGAGCCATCTGGTCAGAATGCCTGCCTCGTCGCGTTGAGCTCCACGTCCCCCATCCGAACATCTCTAATGGGTCAGGACCCTCGGAAAGGCTGAAGAAAGAGGGCTGGGCTGTCAATACTGGGAAGCACATCAAGCGAATTCCGGTCCGCTGGTCATCGCCTCCGTTTGCCGCGAAGCACGTCAGACAGCCATGGAGACTGCCGGCTCCATAGCTCAGACATTGTGGACAGAGTGGCTGTTGCAAGAATGGGACCAAGAAGTCCCTGGGTACATCACCAGACCATGGATCGATCGCGTGCACGATACTGTACACATATCTTGTGCCCCTGCCATGACTACGATGTCCTTGCAACTCAACCCTTCGAAATGGCGTCAGTTGAACCGTGCTGAACCACCGTTGCTTGTGTTCATGGGTTTTCAAGTTGGTGATCACTCGCATACAATGTCTCAGGGGGCCCTACAACGACTTTGCATACACCATCCGATACTCAATAATACTCATCATCATCTACAGATATATCAAGCATATCAAGATCCGCCATCAATTTCCAGGCCGCATGAGAGGATCCTTGCACCAGGTACTCGAATTATAGTAGTGGTGGCTGGGGTCATGGCAGTACAAACCCGATTGAATCCGCATATGACCGTATTCGAATACTAGCATAGAACACAAGCCGATTGGCTACGGGAGCCTCCCGAAATCCTCGCATCCGTTTCTCCACTACTCCGCGATCACTCTCGGATACTCTTCCTCGTAAACAACATTTCAAGTGCACATGCCTTATCGAGACAAGATATTTATTGCTGAAAATGATAAAAGAAAGTGCGTTTAGACCCGAAACGATTCGTGGCCCTTGAGCTCAACTCAACCTGCATAGAACTTTTCATCTTGCCACCGAAACTCCAGGCTAGCCGCTCTTTCACAATCATCATCAAGACACATGGCGCGCATAACATACATTTGCACGTTGTTGGCAACGGCCCTGTCAGGTTTGGCAGGCGCATATGCGCAACCCGTCAATTACAAATCCAATAACAACTTCAACAACATGACGAGGTGCTCGGCCAGCAACTTCGAGCTTCCCGCCATCGACGGCGTTGCTCCAATCAGTATCACCGCCGTGCCGTCCATCAACTTCAGTGCCATCTCCCTGCCGCCAGGCACCATCGACCGGCAATCCTACACCGTCAGTTTCTGCAACGTGTCCGTGACGTACAACCACGTCGGCGCCGCCGATGCCGTCAACGTGCAGGTCTGGCTGCCCTCGTCCCCTACCTGGAACGGCAGGCTTCAGGCCGTCGGAGGCGGCGGCTACAGCGCGAGCTTTGGTTCTCTATACATGACCCAGGCCGTGGGCAAAGGCTATGTCGCGGTCGATACCGACGCCGGCGTGAAACGTGGCTCCGATACCTCCGTGAGCGCTTCATGGGCTTGGGACAGTCCGGGCAACGTCGACATGCGGTTGGTGGAGAACTTTGGCACCGTTTCCCTGCACGAGATGGCAGTCATCGGCAAGGCCGTCACCGAGGCCTACTACGGCACCCGCCCCAAGTTTTCATACTTCGCCGGCTGTTCGCAGGGCGGCCGCCAGGCCATGTCGAGCGCCCAGAACTACGCGGGCGACTTTGACGGCATCGTGGCTGCGGCTCCGGCATTGAACGTCCACCGTTTTCTCCCCGCCGGCTTCTGGGCGTTTGCCACCATGCTTGAGCTGGGCGTGGCTCCTGCGCCCTGCGAGTTTGATGCCTTTACCAAGGCCGCCGTCGACGCCTGCGACTCTTTGGATGGCGCGGTGGACGGCATCATTGCCTATCCTAACTTCTGTCACTTCGACCCCTACAGCGTAGTCGGCCAGAACTTTTCATGCAGCGGAACGACCAAGCAGTTCAGCGAGGCTGCCGCCACCATCGTCAAGGCCGCTTGGACGGGCGCCCAGAGCAACAATGGCACCGTCGGCTGGTTTGGCTTGACTCAGGACACTTCGCTGACCGCGACCTGTCTGCCCACGGAGTGCGATGCCGACGATAACTGCAGACCAGTCAACCCGAACCTCCTGGGCAACTTCACGCAGTACTTTCTGGCCAAGGATTCCAATTGGGATCCGGCCACCCTGACCAAGGATCTGATATTCGAGTACCTGCAGCAGTCGCAGGCCGAATACGACGCCTTCTTGGCTTCTGATAACCCGGACCTCTCATCTTTTCGAGCCGCCGGAGCCAAGTTCATCACCTGGCACGGGCTCGCCGATGATTCCATCCCGCCCAACGGGACCATCGCGTACATGGAGCAGGTTCTGGCGGCGAATCCCCATTCAGAAGACTTCATCCGATTCTTCGAAGCCCCCGGCGTGGGTCACTGCTACGGCGGAGCAGGCGCGGTCCCGACGAACGTCATGGACCAGATGGTAGCTTGGGTTGAGGAGGACAAGGCCCCTGCCACCCTCGGCGCGGTGGACAGCCTCGGCAGAGAGCGGAAGCTCTGTCTTTACCCCTTGAAGCAGGTGTATCTTGGAGGCGATCTCGGCGATCCCAAGTCTTTTGGTTGCGCGCCCCTTTCGGAGGAGGGAACTGGCGCCAGCGAGATGGCATTCTACTGACTTCTTTTTGTAAAGTGCGAATGTGCTGCATAGCGTCCACAAAGGAGATGAATGTTGGTGGTAGTTGGATCATGCGTAATAGTATAGCAGGAAGTCGCCGGGTTGTAGAGAGGGCAGGGCTCATGAAACTTAACCAGAACATATGTGCCACACTCTAACGTGTCGAATTTGGCGCTGGCAGGGCCACGTAGATAAGCCAATTTTCATAATCTGCAGAATATATCACATTTTGCCTCAATTAACCCCTGGACGGTCTGCGTGCCTATGTGACAAATACACGTCGAGTGCTTTACCATACGTGCACCACTATGGATTCCTCAGCCATCTAGACACAGAACCAAGTGACTTCTGTTTCTCTGGCATGTAATACTGTGCGCACAAGAAACAGGCTCGCATGTCAGGGACGTGGCATACTTGTCAACGACAGCTTCTTTGCGTATGGCAAGTTGTGCGAGATACAGTGCTAGCCAGTGTTTACCGACATGGAGTTGCCAACGGTGTTATTCCCAGGACGTACCATTTTCTCTTATGCGTGCCTCCACTTACTTTAGGTAAGCTGGCGAGGGAAGCATTTACTTCACACACCAGCAGCCGTTCGTCAAGTTTTGCCAGGCCCCTTGCTCATTGTCATACTATGGCTTTTGATTGGCATACGGTAATCTCAACGTGACCACACAATACCACCGAAAGCAAACAATAATCTCCTGGTTATCCCTTGATCGAAGTTTGGCTCAAATACATTGGATCTGAACATTCACTCGTGGCTGTGCGCAATACAACGGTCGACACTGAGACTCTGCGAAATAGACGCCATATCCATGGCACTGTAAACTAAATCTTTAGACGTCGATACTCGAGATCAGTTCTGTTACAAGTCTTCACAAAACAGGCTCCAAGGCCTATCTTCACGCAACGTGCTTCTCTCGCAATGTCTATCCATGATGCTGACGACACATCTCAAACTGGCTCTCCTGACGGCAGCCATTATGCCCAATGGTATTCCTCTGCCCCAACCTCCTGCAACCACTCCGTTTCTCCAATTCCTACAGCGAGATGTATCATATAGCTGCCAGCTTGAGCCCCATGCCAATGGACCACTCCGGGGGGGCACCAGATGACATCACCCTTGTGAATAGGCCTCGGCTGCCCCCCCTTGTCCGCCACCCATCCCGATCCAGCGACGACGTTAAGTAGATGACCGCCCACGTGACGATGCCAGAAGGTCCTTGCAGACGGCGCGAAAAAGACTTGCGCGATGGCGGTGTCGTTGTCGTAATAAGTAGTGTCGAGCCAGACCTCCCCAGTGAAAGTCGCGTTTGAGCGCGTGCTGTTGAAACTCGGGTTGTCGGCATTCGCTATAATATGAGACTGCACTGAGGAGGTCGCAGCGGCGGCATGAAGGTGCGCGATGACACTCAAGACAAATGGGTGTCGAAAGTGCATGTTGCGTGGTTGTGAGTGGTTCGGAAGCAGGATATGCGCACAGGTTTGAGAATTGGAAAAGCTACAACATGAATTAGGGAGTTGAATGACTGTGCAATCAGGTCCTGGGGCATGGGCATACTTATACTAAAGAGAGCACTACTAATCTCAAGTCCATCATGCAAACCTCTGGGGCGCATCAGTATACTTCCGTCCATACGTCTGTGACAACGTATACATCAGCTTCTTGCCCACTTTCGCAGACATCTACGTCAGCCAAATATGCGGTACCCACCAGCGGTCCACACTTGGCTGACCGCTTGGTAGGCCGAGTTGAGGTAGTGGTCGCAGGAAGTATCTAAATTTACTGATCTATCGGCACCTGCGTTGAAATATGTCCAGTCTGGTATCATGTTATCGAACCTAATCTACTCCCTAGAGCCATTGTACGATCCTCTGACTCACGGGCAGTGGAATGGCAGCGAATGAACCGTCTGCACTTGCAGGGTATTTACTTCGGAAGTGGAACATCACTTATAAGTACGGTAGGGGCAATGTATTGCAGTATACGTCTTGGTTGGCGTGCCAGCCACACTTTCGTCCACTAGATAACGTTGCCTACCGCTTACTGGCCGGCCTGACGGGTGTGTTGGAGTTAAGACTCGCCTCGCGGCAACGTCAAGTGCTTTCTTGACTCCGTGGGAGCATGCTACGTGCCTGAACAACCGCCGTCAGGAGACACGAACAACTACGTGAGGACCGGAGCGTCTGTAAAAGCAAAACATAATCATGTGCAGTTCATCCGGACTGGACACGCTTGCCTCCATGGGCACAAACCTGTATTTCGAAGCTTCTCGTCAGACTTCGGGCGCGCAGTTTCCCTAAAAGCCCGGTGTCCGTTCTCGGTTCCTAAGTCTTGCTTGGCGACGCCTTCACGCACCAGCGACGACTCCACAGCTCACTTCCTTTAGAAACCCTTACTGACCGCTAGCTATACGACAAGTTTGCCGCCCTTAGTCCCTTGCAACGGCGACCAAAGATGGCCCTTGCCATGCTGGGATGGATACGCCCGAGAACTCCCTTTGATGCGGATCCGCATCTGCAATGTCAGCAAGCCATCATCCAGGTGACGCGTCTCAAGCGGCGCATATCGTTCCTTGGTTCTCATCATGCGAGCAAGCGGTCGCCGAGGCGCGATGCCACCCATCAATCTCGCCGGCGGGCATGATCCAACCTTGGCATTTACTGCGTCGCTGAAGTCGCCACAAAGGTATAATGGTCAGTCCGAACTCAAGGTTAGGAAACTCGTAACTGCTTATTCACAAAGGAAATTACATCTACGGGGATGGAATCACCAGGCATGCATCCACTTGAAGTGTCGTGAATTATGGCACTTTCTCTCCAGGGAGCATTAAGTTTGTTCCCCTGCCCCGGCGACGAAGACCTATCTGTTCGATTTGCGGGCCTCCGCGGCGATCGACAACATAAACCCTTGCCTTCTGACTACTGTTCCGCTAGGCACAGCCCAATTGAGCGGGTGAGGGACAAGACATGGTTGTCAGCCATGACTTCGCATCTTGAGGAGATAACCTAAAGGCCGAACCGCAGTCAGCGGGCACTTGTTGCTGGACATCATTCGGACAATTTCTCTGTTTTGTCATCTTCTCCCATGGGGCTCACATACGTTATGCTCCACTTCCTTGACGACAAGACTTCCGGGCTAAAAGAAATCAAATAAAGCTGTAATAAGTTCGCTGAGCGATCTATGACGGATGCTTCCAGCTCCCGCAAGCAATTTTTCGTCTCCTACAATCTATCAATTCTCTGACCGCCATGTCGCTCAGGATTATGAATTCAACAAACCTCATGAGAGGCGTCGCCTGGTTTGGCCAACCTTACAACGTCTCTGTGGTGGACATGCCTGTCCCAGTCATCATCAACCAAACAGATGTTGTAGTTCGCGTTACGTCGTCTGCTATATGCGGCTCCGATCTTCACATGTACCATGGTTTCGGGGGCTCTCCTAACGTGCCTTACGGGTTCGGTCATGAGGCTGTTGGTTACATATCGAGCATAGGAGATGCCGTGACGTCTCTATCAGTTGGCGACTACTTCATTATTCCTGATAATGCTGACGACGATCATTGGGGTCCATCTCACCCGTTGTCATTTGGCGTTGGCAATCCAAGCTATGGTGGATTGCAGGGTATGTCGCACCAGAATCTGCATTCCAGTTCCCTGATTGTTCCAAACCCGAAGACTTGAACAAAGCTGATTTGTGTCTGTACAGCTGAGTATGCGAGGATCCCTTTCGCCGACCAGTCACTCATAATTATTCCCATCAACTCAACCAGCAATTCCACCGAACTTGACTACCTCATGATATCGGACGTATTCACAACGGGGTGGCATGCTCTGACGTACTCCGGATTCCAGTCCGGAGATACCGTTGCCATTTTCGGCGCTGGTCCTGTCGGCCTACTAGCAGCCTACTCCGCTAGGCTTCGCGGTGCTTCCAGGATATACATCGTCGATCGCATCGCCAGCCGACTAGGGCAGGCAGAATCTATCGGTGCCATCCCCGTTGATTTCTCCCGGGAGGACCCCGTTCAGTCTATCCTCGGTCGGGAGCCCAATGGCGTTACCCGCAGTGTCGACTGCGTTGGGTTCGAGTCCGTCAATGCCACGGGAGATCTTCAGAATGGTATCGTTCTGGAAACCATGGTTGCGGTCACAGCGGTCGGTGGTGGCATGGGTATCGGGGGCGTTTACAATGGCGGGGCAAACAGCACCGAAGGCGCACCCAACGCAGGTTCTTTGCCCGCGGAAATTCCCGTTTGAGTGGCATCTATGTGGAGGAAGGGTCTATCCGTGGGCACAGGCATTGTCTTACCCCTTATCCAAGCGCCGCCTTTGCTTGAGTTGATAGCTACTGGCATTGCCAGGCCGAGTTTTGTGGTTACTGCCGAGATTGGCATCGAAGAGGCTCCTGAGTACTACCGCCGCTACAGTGACCACTTGGAAAACAAAGTGGTCATCCGGTTCCCCTAGGTTCGCATGATCTATGGGAGCTTAGGGCAGCCACAGTTGAAGGAGGGATGCCATAGTAAAACCATGTACTGTTCCTAGGATCTGTGAATAGTATGAGAATCCTGCAGCACAACAAGCGATTATTGTATGCTTTCTTCGTGTCAAGCTGTGTCAATCCGTTAACTATATGGTCTGTTTGACTTACACGCGACGACCAATGACACGAGTTGACTGTTGTCGAGGCCCGTGTTAGAAACCGCCAACCTACTGTTCGTCGGTTGCACTTGAGGTCATGTCGACAGACAGGTACTACCGGACCGACATGTACGCGCGGCATATCCACTCTTTTATGTTTTTTGAGCTTGGCAGTCATTAAAATCTAGTGAGGGCCAAGGACAGTGATGATATTAGTAATATGAGGATGCAAAGTGGTAGAGTGATGTCGGATTTGGTGGTCTGTGATGGTGCCGATTTGTCCCGTTTGAGTGCCTTACATTCTGACACACAGAATCTCTGTATAATATGTCGTAATAAACTTTTCTCGTTGTTTACGGTAATAGAGAAAGTCCGTCAGTTGTTTTACATATAGTCAAACTAGTAATAGTTTTATTTCACTGAAAGTCAGCCCCAGGGCTGGGGCCCCCTTGGACAAAGTCTCCCGGTCCTACCGATCCCATTGAAAACAACAGTGCGCATCACTTCCAGAGCCATCCCTTCCCGTTGGGCGCGTATGCTCGCGAACCCATATCTTTCACCTTATCCTTTATCACCTCCCAAAACCCCTTCACGACAGCCGTCCTAGCCCAACGCTCCATCGTGTCTCGATCTCGGAACCGGGCAAAGATCCTCGCACTAACCTCGTCGTCCTGGCTCCGCAGGCCCAAGAACGTGTACACCCCGTCGTCCGTCTCCGCCGCCCGACACAGCATCTTCAGCGCTCCGAGGACCTCGGCGCGCGCCGCGGGGTCGGTACACCGGATCTGCGTGTCTTGCATGATGCCGCACTCCTCTTTCTGGCCGCTGCGGTCGAGGAAGCCGCCCGCGACGTCGTAGTGCACGAGGTCGAGGCCCGTCGTCATAACGGGGAGCGCGGCCGGAAGGAAAGTTTCGACCATGGTGGTGGACTTGAGGTGCACATCGTACAAGTCGGCTCGGGAGGAGTAGATTTCAAAGGCGAAGAGGTAGGTCGTTCGTGACGGGCTATCTGCGTACTCGAGGGGGAGCCCAAAGTAGTATGTTATGGTGTTAGGCTCATGAGCGAAGACGTGGGTTGCGAGCTTGTCGTATGCCGCTTGCCACTGCTGTTGTTAGCGATTGTTGACGAGGTCTTACAAACGTCACTTTAAAGTCCAACGTACATCGTCATAATGGTCGGGAACGATGTTGACGTTGCCGAAGAGGATGAGCTTGCCTTCCAGCGATGGTACTTCGGACATGTTGCGAGTGAATCGGAAGGGCATCATTGGCCGAGCTGGGAAGCGAAGTCTTGGTGTGACCTTTGCGCTGCTTTCTTTGGGGGGTTGGACCTCTCGACGTGATTGTCAATTTGCAAGACCATTTGACAGATGATGGCGTTTCTTATGCCATGATGTCTTCTGATACAAAAGCCCAGTAAAAGCAGTCCCATTCTCCAGACCATGTCTCTTTGCGCATACACGAGGCAAATCAAAGCTTGTTCCTCCATCCGCCCTAGCCTCTTGTTCTTCATTGCTACTGACGACGGCTGCCATTCTCCCTGTCCGGCCGGGATCCATTAGCCGATCAGATCTTCGGATCAGAGGCGTCAGGGCCCTTTGAGCTGTCATCACGTTGGTTGCCGATCAGCTTAACCGCCCGTATGATGTCATCGCTCGTGGAGCATGCCTTCACTGGCGAGCAGAAAAGCTCATGCCCCTTTCCTGAGCTTATTGGCTTGCTCTGTCCGAAGTCTCGGAAAAGATATTCCTGGAGACTGGCGTTGGGGTAACGTCGAAATCCTGTTGGCCGGTTCCACGTCGATGCCGCCTTCACTGCTGTCTCACACTAGCATCAAGTCCTTAGGCGATCTAACCGGGAAATATGATCCACGATAATGTTGTAGATGCAATGATCCTGTCTGGCGTACACTGGGCACTCACAAGGACTTGGCTGAAATTAGGCTGAAATTCTAGCCAACAGGGATGTACCAAAACCGCTTGCATATGTGTTCATTGGGCATGCACTGCGGCCGTGATACCAATTTTGTCTTTTAGAGCTGAGACATGAAATTGAACAGCTTCCGATCCTCTGCAGTGCAACTTCCGGCCAGACATCCATCGGCATCTGCCAGATCGTGCCGTCTTGGCAGTCGTCAGAGATGCCGTCGAGCGGGAAAGAATATCCAAGTGCAACTTGATTTTTGATTGCCGTTTTCGAGAGTCGACGCGGTAAAAGCTTTGAGCTCCCCGGTCTTGATCATCAGTTGCAATGCAAATGCTTTTGATACTCAACCCAAGAGCGGGAAAATGATCGACAAGAAGGTTGCAATCATCACAGGGGCCTCGGTAAGCTGCATGAGATATCCTAGAATGACGTGGAAATAACCCATTTCAGTCTGGCATGGGCGAGGCTCTATCAAGAGACCTTGTTAGCAGAGGCTGGCAGATTGCCATGGCCGACATCAACGCCAACGAGAAGCTGTTCCAGGAGTTGGGCAGCAATGCCAGTTTCCACAAAACAGATGTCTCCGACTACGACAACCAGGCCATAACTTTCCAACAAGTCTGGGACAGCTATGGCAGAATTGATGCCCTTCTGGCCAACGCGGGTATTCCCGACAAGAGTTCCGTCTACATCCTGGACCACCGAGGATCGGAGAACATACCCCCTAAGCCGAATCTGCTCTGTACCGACATCGATTACAAGGGCGTGGTGTACGGCACTCAGCTTGCCATTCACTTCATGAGGAAGAACAAGACTCCCGGGGGGAGCATCGTTGCGACATCGAGCATTGCGGCTATCCATCCCCACGAGACTTATCCCGAGTATGACGGCGCCAAAGCCGCAGTAGTCAACTTTGTCCGCGCTACTTCGCGAGTACTCAAGATTGTATGCGGAGCGATCCAGTCCTGGATTAAAATCGTGACGTGATACTGATTTGGTAAACAGAAAGAAAACATCCGCATCAATGCCGTCTTGCCTGGAATTGTCAAAACGAACATCATCCCACCAGAGATGGTGGCGGCCGTGTCTCCAGAATGGTGAGCAAGACCTTTGCCATAATTTTTTTGACACCTATTGATGATTCACTTGTAAGCTTAACACCAATTTCCACGGTTGTCTCGGCATACAATAATTTCCTCGAGGACGAAACTCTGTATGGTCAAGCACTTGAGTGTTCGGCCGATAAGATGCTTCCTGTCTCTTGGACGAGTCATCTCAATGGCAGCGTCACGAAGCGGGCGGTGACTGTTTGGGACCCTTTGTTCAAGATGTATCATCATGAAAACTCTCAACTTCCGGATGCCATCGCGTAGATTACTCTCCAACGCCGAAGTCAGACGGCGGATGCCTCACGTGGACGGAAAGAACTATCTCGTCACAATTCATGGACGTCGGAATTGACGCTAATGCGTCGGAGACAGCCGCATCATACTTACTCTTCATGGCCAGTAAACGTGGGGAAAATCCGCGACGTAACCGGAATGGAGTGCCATATCGCCGTCAGTCTTAGCAGAAAGTTTTAATCCCAAGTCTTCGGCACGCGTTCCGTTTCCACAGAACCCGCACGGCATTGAAAGTGTTCCGTGCATCCCTGAGAACCTGTCGATCATGAGGGTAAATTGTGGGCTCAACGGCCGTCCGAACGGATGAACAGTCCGATGACCATCCTGAGAAATAGGACGACGGTAGGATGATTAGTTGCGTCATGTTCACGAAAGTTGATTTGTCGCTCGTCTAGAAAGCCTGCACCTCTCGCATCACACAGCCCCTAATGCAGGACCGGACTCTCACTCGTTTAATACTACCGAGCAAATCAGACTTTGACCTGCGGTCTCGGAAATACAGTTTGTGTTGCTATTGACTCGAATTCCGTTATGGCCCCCACATCCAAAGCGCTAAAACATATTATTCTCTCCCCCTCACCTATTCCATCGAGAGAAGGTTTTCCGCAACTCTAAAGGTTACACCACGGGGGACCGGGGCATCCATACCAAGTAGCACAGCGTGCCTGGACGCAATACTCCCCTTAATCAATCTGCCGCCTCCAAATTGTCAATGAAGTACAGAACTTCCTCCCCGTCGAATGCTGTCATCCGAACCCAGTGGATCCGGGGAGTTAGGGGGCGGGCAGCACTGCCGACGGATCACCCCCTGGTGATGGAAATGACCACACGTGGAGGTATTCGGAGGCACCGGCTCCGAGCATATTATATAGCCAAGAACAGCTCTGTACCCCCCGAGCTTCCCCAAAGCGGCAGTCTCCCAGGTACGGACGGCTCGGCGCCAATGTCCGCGGCCGTCTCTGCCAGCATCATCCCCGCCGTGGGAGCCCCGGCCGCATTGTATCTCACACGGCCGAAAAAGTAACCTCAGAACGCTGGGCACGGAGAGGCTCAGAGATCGTCCCGACATCCTTGAAGATGGCGTCTGAAATGAAGGACCGGTGCCGTTCTCCGGGACGACCCTTGACGTTGTCATGCTCCTCACGGTCTTACTGTCGCGGATTCGAGGCCGACTCTTCGGAATCAGGGCCATCTCTCCAGCTTGGCGGGAAAGACGGCGTGGTATAAGGGGAGAAAGTTGCCCGGTCTTAGAAACTTACATGAGATGATACTACAGCTCCATCGCACAAGGGCCAGTTACCAATCGCAGGCACGACACTCTTTTTCTCTTCCAACTCGCCTACTGGGTTTGACTACTTTCAAACATGCTTGCTCAACTTCTTCTCGCCGCTACGCTTGCGCCGGCCGCCCTAGCTGGACCTTTGAAGGGTCGCCAGGCGGCGACTTACGAGGGGAACCCGCTCGCCGACAGGCAGTTGTTCCCCAACCCGTACTATGCCGACGAGATCAAGAACTTGGCTATTCCCAAGCTGAGCCCTGAGCTCGCCGAGAAGGCTGCCAAGGTTGCTGAAGTGCCGTCCTTCGCCTGGCTGTAAGTATCCGCCCCGCGGGACTATCGTCCGGGATAAGGTCTGACGCTTGTGTAGCGACACGCGTGAGAAGATCAGCCTGATGAACAGCACCCTTGCTGAGATTCGCAAGCTGAACCAGGGAGGCGCGAACCCCCCGTACGCCGGCACCTACGTCGTCTACAACTTCCCCGACCGGGACTGCTCGGCCAAGGCTTCGGCGGGAGAGCTCGCTATTGCCGATGATGGCGTCAACAAGTACAAGAAAGAGTACATCGACCCCATCGCCGCTCTAGCCAAGGAGTACTCTGACACGCGTATCGTGTTTGTATACGGTATGTCATATATCCGCTGTTCACCCAGAAGATAACCAAGACTGACCCATCCCAGAACCCGATGGACTTGCCAACCTGATCACCAACATGGGCGTCCAGAAGTGCTCGCAGGCAGCGGACGCATACAAGGAGGCCACCGACTACGCCTTCAAGACGCTCGACCTCCCCAACGTCGCCATCTACGTCGACGCCGGCCACGCCGGCTGGCTCGGCTGGGACGCCAACCTCCAGCCGACGGCCCAGCTGTACGCCGAGCTGTACAAGAAGGCCGGCTCGCCCAAGGCGGTCCGCGGCCTCGTCACCAACGTCTCCAACTTCAACGGCTGGAGCCTCGCGACCGCGCCGTCGTACACCACGCCCAACAAGCAGTGGGACGAGTCCAAGTTCCACGCGGCACTGACGCCGTTCCTGAAGGAGGCGGGATACCCGGCCAACTACCTCGTCGACCAGGGCCGCAGCGGCAAGCAGCCGACGGGACGGCAGATCTGGGGCGACTGGTGCAACATCAAGGAGACCGGCTTCGGCACGCGCCCGACGGTGAAGACTGGCATTGATACCCTGGACGCCATTGTCTGGGTCAAGCCTGGTGGAGAGAGCGACGGGACGAGCAACTCATCGGCGACGCGGTATGATGAGAAGTGCAGCTCTGGTTCTTCGTTTACCCCTGCCCCGGAGGCTGGTGCGTGGTTCCAGGAGTACTTTGAGATGCTGCTGAAGAACGCCGACCCTGCGTTCTGAGTCGGCAAAGTGTGACGGAAAGGAGGCTTTTTACATTCTCGTATATCACTAGGGCAATGGAGTTAGCACGATTTCATGATTGACTTGGATGCCACGAACCAGGAGTGAAAAGTTGTTTGTGACTCGATGTCTTGGCCAGGTTAAAAACTCTCGTAGACCTCTTGATATAAATTTGGAGGAGACCCTCTATACACATTCAGCCCATGTGAATCAAGCTCAAGTCACTGACGTACATGCGTCCCGTTGAGTTTCGATGAACTGCCAAGTTCAGTTGAGAGCTTTCAACTCGACGAGGCCCTCTCCAGATTCCCACGAAATTGGAAAGTTTCCTATTACAGAACCAGAGTATCCTCTTTTGGAGTCACATTCGAAACGGCCTGCGGCAAGCACACATTTCCGACCGCCAAAGTCGACTGACAGCCGCGAAAAGGGAGTCGACAACTTACCCGACGGCCCCGCAAAGTCCCCAGCCGAGCGACCTGCAATCTCGCCCCTTTTGGGAGATGCACCGCTCGAGCCCGGGCCTCAGCCGCGATTCCCACCAATCAAGGCGAATAGCGGCACGTCCGGGGATGGGGAAACCAATGTACTGCAAACAAGGAGTGACGAACACATTCCCGCGACCACGCGCCCCTGGCGAGGCAGAGTCGGTTCTGTTGTGGTGCAATATAATATGTAGCACCGGCTTGTCTTGGTTCTTGTGTGGTGACGGCAGCCATCTCTGTCTCTCGTTGGTCCAACTACCGTTCTCGTTCCGTTCTTTTTCGACTCTCATTCTTTTGTTGATACTTCTCTGGCTGGTACATACACAAATTCAAATTCCGACAAAATGAAGTCCTTCACCCAAGCCCTTTCTCTGGCAGCCGGCCTGTCCCTGTCTTTCGCCAGTCCCACCCCGGCCGTGTTCCCGAGACAGACCAACAGCTCCAAGAACTTGGTTGTCTTGTAAGAAACCACATCCGTATATTCCCCAAGATCCCGGCGTGACTGACTCGGAGCCAGCGGCGACTCCTACTCCACCGTCGGCTTCTGGCCCGGCGGTACCCTCCCGGCCGCCGGCAACCCGCTCGGCAACCCCTCCCTCCCGGGCCAGACCACCTCGTCCGGCCTCAACTGGGTCGGCCACCTCACCAGCACGCTCAACACCTCCCTGGTGCTGACCTACGACTTCGCCGTGACCGGCGCAACCACCGACAAGGACATCGTCGACACCTACGCCCAGTACTGCGTCGACGACCAGGTCGAGCAGTACAAGCAGTACGCCTCGGCCAAGGTCGACAAGGCCAACGCCCTCGTCGCCGTCTGGATCGGCATCAACGACGTCGGCGAGCCCTTCTGGGACAAGGTGTCCGCCCCCGTCGACAAGATCATGGACCGCTACTTTGAGCTGCTGCAGACCCTCGCCGACGACGGTCTGAAGAACTTTGCCCTGCTCACCGTTCCTCGTATGTGTTGTGACCGCTGCCGTGAGAGAGAGAGATTTGGAGCATGCATGATGTGTCTAACGCGAGTTCCAGCCTTCTCCGACCAGATCCCCGCCATGATCGGCCAGTCCGAGACGGACCTCCAGCGCCTCCGCGACGACATCACGGCCTACAACAAGGGCCTGAACGACCGCCTGGCCACCTTCAAGGCCGCCAACAGCGGCGTCAAGGGTCTCGTTTTCGACACCAAGCCCTCGTTCGACGCCGTCGTCGAGAACTTTGCCCAGTACGGCGCCAAGGACGCCACCTGCTACGGATCCAGCGACTGCCTGTGGGCCGACAACTACCACGCCGGCCTAGCCATCCACAAGCTGCTGGCGGAGAACCTCGTCAAGGGGGTTGCTGAGAACTTTGTCTTCTAAGTTTGGGAGTGGAATAGCGCTAGACAGCTGTAAAGGCTTGACAAATACACTGAATCATGTTGCATTAGAGACTTTGTGACCACTGAGCTTGTTTAATGGGCATCAACAGATATTTTCACAGTTGTGTTTTCAGGTCCGGCATGGATGAAACCATGTTTGGGGGTCAGAATCATTACTTGCAGCAACGATCTCAATCTCATAACAATACGCTGACCTGAGAATGCTTACCAGCTGAAAACATCAGATTCGAAATCTGATTGCACGACGAATTGGATTGGCCAAAACGGAGGTGACCGGGGAAGCCGTGGACCGTGGTAGTTGCAATCAGCCTCAATTCACACTGGTGCTAAATTTGAACAGCACAAGTCCGAGCTCAAGATGAAGCTCAATTTTCGCCGCTCCCTTTCGATGAATTTAAATCCTTGAGTCTCGTTTCAAGGGACCTGCGTGATATTCGGAAAATCAATGTGCGAGTTCATCATCGTGACCACTCCAGCAATGTATGCGACTCTGGATTGATATCAGTTACATTATCGAGAGTATCAATGTGAAAACTCATAAAGCTATTTTACGGAGTTGATATGAGTACAGAATCTCGAATCCTGATGCAGGCTTAATTTTGTGTGATGAGGGTCGCCGGGTACATAAGTACCTAGTAAACTCGTGTTGCCAGCAAATTTGTCTCGACTTGCCCGGATCAGAACGATACCAACCAAACTCAGACATCAACCTAACCTGCAAAGTGCAAACTTGTACTGCACACGTGTGCAGTTTTCCAGCTGAGATGGTTATGCTGCAGCAGCCACAATGCACCTAGTGCACCGCAATTGCTCCTGGCGTCGTAAGCTCGGTTGCTCAACTGTGTCGTGCAATCTGATCGGGCACACGGAAAGTTGAGGTGTGTCTTCAACTCTGACGAACCGAGACTTGTCACCGAGGCTTCGGTGACAACCAGTTGTCCCCCAAAGAGTAAACTCTCCCAAACACAGTCGCCAAGCTCAGGGTCGTTCCAACGATTACGTCCCGCTGCCAACGGTCCAGATCCTGTCAGACGGGAACAGCACATGAGTGGACGATAACGGGCAGAGGACCACGCAACGAAGCGCCGACTGTATGCGACCTCTCTGCAAATACCCCGATTGGCCGTTTCGGACGCCGGTGGAGGTGTGCGTTCGCCCGACTGAGCCGTCATCCCCAAGCCCGCGAAGCTTTTTTGGGCGTTTTAAGCGACGGGCGCTAGCTGTTTGTCTCGTGGGCTGCGCCGCCGCCCTGCGTGCCTCTCAGTCTCGAGTCTGCCTGTCCGCCCAGAGACACACATCTCTGCTGATCTGATGACCTGTTTGTTTGTCCGACGATACCAAGATGAGGCCCTGCATGACGTGTCCCGGGAGCCCAGGCGAGGCTTTGCCAAGTCTGAGATAAGTGAGTTTTATTTAAGCAGCAGTCGGGGAGCCCTGCGATGTTCGTCTGATATCCTCGCGGAGAATGCGATCCAGGCACTGTTGTCTTGCTTCTTCTGTCCCCAGACAGCTGTAATATACCCCGCATTCCCCAGTCTCTTGTCCGATTGCATCCCCTCGATCCAATTGCCGAACACTGAGCATCGTCATGCCCTCCTTCTTCAAGAGGTCCAAGGCGAAGGAGAAGGAAAAGGAGGCCGAGGCCGAAGCCGAAAGAGCCAGAGGAGAGCGCGCTGCGACGCCGCCGCCCACCTATGAAGACGCGCAGGATGCGCCGCCTGCCTTCGACGACGAGCCGCCCTCGTTCGACTCCATCCACGGACCCGCAGGTGGAAAGAGGCCCTACACCGAGCAAGATGCCGCGAACCTCACGGCGGCCTTCTCCTCGCTCAGACTCGGGACGCAGAGGGACCCGGAGACCAGCTCCTGCCTGGCGCACTTGAAGCTCCTGTACGCGATCCAGACGCTCAAGGAGGAGATTGGCTACACGGACGGGCTGTGGGATATATGGGACGTGCGGGCTGGGCCGAGGCCTGACAGCGAGGAGGCCGGGACGAGCAAGCAGACGGAGAACCACGTCAAGGACGTGCTGGCGAAGCTCCGCGAGAAGAGGTGGGCGCTGTTCCTGGCGCGGGCTGTGGACCGGTACGAGACCTGGTGGAAGGCGTTGCCGACTGAGCGACTCCGGGAGGAGGACATGGACAACGGTTCTGAGAAGTATCAAGGCTTTCCGGAGGGAGTTGATGATTTCCCCTGGACTGTGGACATTCTGCCGCCTCTAGGTAAGAAGAACTCGAGTGAAAGCTTGACTGATGCAGAAAGCTGACAAGAGTAGATGTCCTCATGGTCTGGCACGCCCACATGCTCAACCCCAGAGCTTTCCTCGAAGACACCATGCGCTGGGGTCTCAAGACGTTCTGGACGACTGGCATGCCATGGGAGCAAGTCAACGGAATCATTGACACCAAGTTCAATTATAACGGCACCGAAGCGGCCAAGGCGAACTGGGAGGCCACAACGGGACGTGCTTGGAACAATGTCGATGATCCAGTGGCGAAACATCTTCCTTGCCCCGCCTGCAAAGAGGTCGTCGAGGTCCCATGGACAACATGCGGGCTGCCCGAGATTTACAAGGGAGAAGAGTAAGCATTGCTCTACAGATCGACCGCCGTACAGCTACTGACTATTCCCCAGGAGGCCAGGTTTGGTTGGTAACGGTTACGGAGACGGCGACTTCAAGCAGATTTGCACCGCAGGCTGCAACACCGTCATCACCCAACGCCTCCTCTCCGTGGCCAAGATAGTCAGCGACACGGAGCACTACCTCAACGACGGCTACACAGTGCCCAGCTCCGTCCTCGATCCCAAGACCGGCATGCCGCTGCAGCCCGGGATGAAGCTCAGAGAGGTCCAGTTT
Source organism: Colletotrichum tropicicola (assembly GCA_025962755.1). Lineage (NCBI taxonomy): Eukaryota > Fungi > Ascomycota > Sordariomycetes > Glomerellales > Glomerellaceae > Colletotrichum > Colletotrichum tropicicola. The sequence goes on from JAOWMA010000086.1 coordinate 81,199, forward strand.
CCCAACCGTCTTCTCGGGCTAGGCATCGCCGAGGAGCTGAAGAAGCTCATCAGACCGGGCATGCAGATACCTTCGACCATGGACAACGTCCGCTATCTCATCGAGGATGCTCTGGGCGACAGCGACGCTTTCTCAAGGATCCAGGGCAGCAAGGTGGCGCCGTACAACAAAAAGGACCTCACGGGCGGCCGGGTGCTGACACGGGTCGAGAAGTTCCAGAGCCGGAAGATGATGTCGCGGTACTGGGAGAATCACTCCATCTTCGCCTTGGATCTTGTCGGGGCAACCATGCGACAGGGCGTGTTTGTCGAGAAGATGTACAAGGTGAGAGGCTGAGGGTCACACAATCTCCTCGATATGCAATGACTAACTCCAGACACAGATCGACTGGCTGCACGACCCCAGCCCCCGAGGCACAATGGACCGCCTCCTCCAAAAGTACTCCCGCTTCATGCTCATCATGACCGAGAGCCCACTCTCGCTCTGCGTGCCGACCCTTGATGTTGACCTCGCATGGCACACACATCAATTGGCCCCGAGGGCGTACTACAAGTTCTCGACCTTCAACAGTGCGACCAAGGGTGCCAAAGAGGCGAGGTTCATCGACCACAACGACAAGATTGACGAGGAGAAGCTTGCCAACTCGTTCGAGTGGACCAGCAAGATCTACCTTGACAAGTTTAGCGAGGTGTACTCCGAGTGCGTGTGCGGCTTCTGCGAGGGTACGTCGACCCCCTTTCCATTTGCGTATGTGAGGTTTTATCAACGATCCATTCCTAACGTCAACATCAACAGCCGTCCGTCTCCAACACGAATTGAACACATCTTCAGTCTTTGGCAGAACAAAGGGGCAAAAGTGTAAGCCACGGCCCTGCCGAGAACGCAAGATCATCCTCGTTACTAACACTAACGGTCCCCAGCCATCGACAAGTTCGAATCAACCGCCACCCCGACTGACCCCTCCGTCGCCCTCCACGTCTCTACCCACAACGCGGTGCGCAGCAAAGAATCCCCCACGCGCGCGCACCTCCGCAGCCAGCAGCGCATGATCTGGAAGCTCCGGCTCGACGGCGCCTACGAGCGCGCGGCGAAGCGCGCCATGAAGCGCGGCAAGAAGCTGCCCCCGCGCGAGGAGTACTACGCCCACTGGGGCAGCAAGTATCACATGTACGGGCCGTGCATGTACCCGGCCTACCTCACGGCCGGCATCTACCAGGCCGGCGACCCGGGCATCATGCACGCCGGGTCGCCGGGCTGGGCCGACTGCGCGCAGGGCTTGTGCGGGAGCAACGACATCACTGCCGGGGGCTGCGGCGGGCCTGGCGGGTGCACCAACTTGGACGTGAGTTTTGTCTGGGAATTTGCTTCGCGTGTGTAGGTGCTGACTGCTGCTAGGGTGTGTGGTCGGGCAGGTTCACCTCGACGGCAAGTAAGTCTGCCCTTCTTGTGACGTTTCTCTGTACTGTCTTACTGACGTGCTTCAGTGTGTGGTGCGGCATATGGGATGGCGACCGGAGTCGGAGGCGGCTGTGGAGGAGGGGGGGGAGGTTGCGGTGGTGGTGGTTCGTAATTCTTAATACTTACCTAGTAGTCACATTATAATATTCCCTTATCTAATATATCTCTCACACTTTACTTACCTATCTCACGATATACTTTGTTTATATTCACAGCCTACCCATCGTCACTCAAATCAGCTCAAAAGTAATCAGCAGCACATAGTTTTTTTTAACATAATGATATATACAAAAATCAAAAAGAGAATTTCTGGGTTGACCAGATGATGTTTTCAAAGATTTTCCAGGCTCTTAGCATCGAAACCGGATCCCAAGCGCCCGCAGCATCAAAGGCTTTGGGCCAAGGGACCACCACCAAAGACAGTACTTTGGTCTAGGCTCTCACCCAGTCTTAAATACGCCAGTGGTTAAGATGGTTTTTGCGATCAGCGACCGAGACTCGAACGTAAAGGCTCGATTCTCTGTGACAAGATAACCCAAGGCATCACCCCTGGGCCACTCGGCCGCTCTGGTGACGACTAGGCATCACTTATCGAATGAAGTAGGAAGTGGCGCGGTCTCAGGGTGAGGGAGAGCAGTTCCTTCCGTTTGTGAGGTTGACCGGACGCGTCCTTTGTTGACGCGTTCACCTGGTGTTGAGTGTTGTCCGTTCACCTGGGGACGGGACCTCTCACCTTCACTTCACCTCACCTTTGCTAGCTTGGTGAGCTCATACCTCCCTCACAAGTACAAACAAGGTCAGGGAAATTTCTATTTACTTCCAGCCTGAGACTTTCTTCCTGTCTTTCAATACCTACCTGTACAACGATTGGCATTACTTCATCTTCTTCAGTATGAGCAAACTCTTCTATAACCTACACCTCAACCCATCCTCATCGCGTCAGTTCATCTCACCTTTTCATCATAACTAGAATACTTCTGACTTACTTGCCCACAGCATCATGTCTTACGCTCAGAAGACACTCGTTCCCACCTCGTCCACCACCGTCTCCGTTGCCGTCCATCAGGACACTCAGAAGGCAGAGGCAAAGAAGAAGACGAAGCCCAAGACCCTGAAGAAGGTTCTTCCCTCCGGGCCCGGCTTCGAGATGTGGCGCAATGCCGCCGACGAGGAGCTCAAGATCCTTGAAAACGTCGAAGAAGGCATGGCCTTCAAGAACGCCCTCCGCGCCGTATCCCCCAACCTCGACAAGGGCGCTGTCGATGCTGCCGTGGCCGAGCTCTTCGTCAAGGCCGCCGAGATCGCCGCCCACCGCCCTGCCACCGACGGGATCCCCGACATCCTACTCACCGCCGCCCGCAAGGTCTCCTGGGTCATCGCCGCCCGCAAGGAGATGAGCCCCATCATCGCCGCCAAGGTCATGATGCGCTTCTACGATGCCCGGCGCGTCGCCATCAAGTTCTCCCGCTACCGCCAGCACCCGCTTGCCTACGACGACGAGACGGCCACCGCCAAAGCGATTGACAAGCTTCGGAACGAGAAGCCGCTCGAAAAGCCCGAGCAGCTCTTTGCCAACTTTACTCCGGCTCAGCTCGATAACATGATGGGAAAGATTCGCCGCCGAGAGCGAGCTGACTGGGATGCAGGGGAGGACTGGGATAGCGACACCAAGATGATGACTTCGGAGGAAATGATGGAGTACATGGAGGCGCAGAGAGCTGCCATGGCTGAGTTGGAGGAGGCAGTCGAGCAGAAAATGAAGGAGATGGGCATCCAGGGGAACGCTGGCTTTCTTGGTTAGATCTTTCGGGACTGTGATCATTGTCCAACTTAGCTTTGAGGCCTGATTGTGTCGGCTGCAAGGGGCAACAGCGGCAACAACCCCTTTCATCACAATGATGCATGATTGCTTTCACAAATTTTGTTTCAGTAACTGTCACGGGACAGCAATAGCAACTCTTAGTCCCCGCATCATGAAGCACTGTATTCAAGCAATGAACAAAGCATGGCAGTGGAAAATGCAATTGTAATGAGTGCCTGTGAATATCATGGCAAAAGGAGCTCGTAAATCGTAATAGCCAGTATCCCAGCTCCAGTCTCTCCTCGTTTCTCCCACATCCAGCAGATATCAATCTGAAGGGCAGAAAAGGGCCGTATCAAATCCAACCGCTAACGCCAGAGGGTATCAAATGACTCCGCCTTGTTGCTCCATGTCGTCGTGATGTTGGGGAATGCGGGTAGGAAACATGGACATTTCGCCCATGACCTTCCGCCTTAGTGCATATCTGTAGATTGCTTTACTTTCTCGGCGGCGGCGGTGGCGGCGGCTTCGGGGGGTTAAGAAGCCGGTCTTGCACGTTCGTCGTGTCGCCGAGGTAGACGTCAAGCATTCCGCTACCCGGATTGCTCCTGGTTTACGGTCAGAAATTGTTACATGATCTGGCTTCGGCACTTGAGAGACTCACATGTTGACCGCGATATCGGAGAACACATTCGCGTTCATGGTGGCGGTTGTGGGTTGAGTTTGGATAAAAAGTCCGGGATTTGATCAAGATGGACTTTAAGATGAAGATTTACCAGTTTGCGGCAATGAAGCCCGGGTTCTCTGAGTTGCAGTGAAGGTTCGCAACATTCATGGGCGCATAGCAAGATATTTATAATTCTCCTTTACTGACCTGAACCGCGATATCACCCTTCGGATGGTGTACCCTTCGACTTTCCTCGTTTCGTGCCGCCCAGCTCCGATCCCTGGTCACCTGCTCCATCCTCAAGCATCTACCTTAGGAACGTTCCCAATTTCGAAGCGAGCTCCCCCCCTCCGACTCCATACCCCCGTACTCGATACCACGTCCGGGACGTCATTCCTAAAACGAGCCGGAACGAGCACCCTGGGCATGCGCGGGCCGCCAACTCGTTGACCCGGCGCCATCCTCGATGACCCGGGCGAGACAAGACACACGGAACGCGCACGCCGACCAACCGCACGGGAATGTGGCCACAGATATTGAGGCTCTGTCTGCAGTCAGACTGCGTAAGCTGGACAATGTGTCTGCCAGTCCGAACGAGTTTCGCCCAGTCGCTGCAAGAATACACGAAGCTGGGGTTCCCGTGACCCCGCGCCGTGCTCCGAGAGAGAGGCCGGCGATGCGCGGACGCCCGCCGCCTTCATGCAACGAACGACATGGCAATATCAGGCTCGTCTTGTTGCGGCCAACCACCCACCTCCTCCTCAAAGAGAAAGGATCCGACTAAAGCGACAAATTGGCCGCCGTAACCTCGTCTTGTTTCTTCTTCTTCTCTGTCCGGCGAGGAGGTAGCAATACCCCCCTCCCTCGATGTGGCTTTCCTCTGGCCAAAATGCGCCAACAACGCACCCGGAATAGACGCCCCTCACCTCGGCCCAATCACCCCCCCCCCCCTGTCCGGCTTGCATGCCGCGTGAGAACTTGCATACGACGACATTCCGTGGGACCGTGCCAAGAGTTTTGCTGTGCAGCTGGCTCCATCCACAACCTGCTTCTCGTGCGTTAAGGACTGCGGCATGTGTCTGTCTGTACGCGCGACACGCTGACTCTGCAGACGAGACGGCCCCGATTCGACCGGTGAAGATGGGCAGTTCGTCTCGTTGGTCGCGCGCACGGAACGCGTGGGAGGAGAGGGTGTGGGAGCTGGGGCTGAGAGGGTGGTCTGGTGTACTTTCGGCAGGTGAAGCTCGCAGGATATCGCGTCGTTCTTCAGTGGGCAGCGATACGCGGGGAACGATGTAGCATGATCGAGGGCCGAGGGGCGTGGCGCATTGATCTTCGGCTTCTCTGTCGCCTCTGAGAAGGGTCATCTGCCTCCGAGAGCCTCAACTTGCGTGCGTTCCACCGAAGTTTCTGTGTTCTCGTCCGAAGGTTCATAGATCTCCGCCATCTTGGAGGGTGAAGCTAAGCTTGAGACCGCAGGTATGACGGTTCATCTTGGCAGCTTAGCGCGGGGGTCCCAAGCAGCATGAATCGACCAATTGATTGGGTTCGGTCGTTTAACATACGGGGTACATGATGGGCGTCCGACACATCATCATCACGTCCGGGACGCCATTAAGATCTTCGAGCTATCGCCGCGAGAACGTCGCCATCATCCGTCGCGAATCGCACGAGACCACGACAATGTCAAGGTCATCGTCGCGGCTTGTGACCTCCCATGTCCGGAAGTAGATACCGGCAACATATCGATTGGAGGGCGCGCAGAGTGACGCCAAGGGGGTGAGTGCAGCCGTCGTACATGGACATTGACGATCAAACGCACATGCAGATGGTTCGAGGACGCAGTCATGGAGTCAACACCACACTCGAATCCTTCAATCCTCCCGAATCAGAGGTCTGACGTGCAGTTCCCAGCTGCAGAGCCTCATCGTGCGAGAGCTCTAGGGGCATGGGGAGGTACGCAGTGTCGTTGGGATGCTCAGCTGGCCGTGTTTCCGGTTACCCCGTCCATGTCGCGTTGAATTGGGCTTCTCCTACTCGGCCAGAGCCTAACTTATTCTGATGGTAACTCATGGCGGAATTATTATCTTGAATGTCACAGAGTATCTTTGGTCTTATGAATGGCAATGGTCATCCCGGAGGTTCAATTTAGGCCAGCGTACAAGTGTTTCAACCAGTGAGCGTCAAACTTGAGCTTCCAGCAACTACCTATAAAAACATTCGAGCCAATCAAATTGGGAGAGAATGAGTCCAAACTCCGAAGTAGGGTATCAAATGAAGTCCATGTTATAATTCCCCGACCGCCAATCACGTTCAGATGCCCCAGCCAGCGGGCTTTCGTCGACTCAAGGCGGCACTGATTCATTTTGCAGGCTGGACAAGCCTGTCCGCGACGTTGTCGGTATCGCCGATGAAAACATCGAGCATGGGGTTGGGAGAGGTATCAGTGGTTCTGTACTTCAATCAGCCTTGAAGCCGAGCGCCCTACTCGATGTAAGGTGTCTTACGCGTCGGGCATTGTAAAGGTGTGATATTGTAACAAGTTGGATGAAGTCTTGGTAAGTCAAAGGAAGTTTGACTTTGGAATGATGTTCAGAATGATAGGTTTGTAGCTGTCTCAAGGAAGACCTGCTCCGATGGGTTTGCAGTGAAATATCGCCAGTCCTCATGGGGCTCGCCAGGGGTATTTATAATTTGCTTCCGGGGGCATATCTTCATGGGAATGCTCGAGCTGGAGAACTGATTAATGATCCCTTTGTATCTCCTCGGCTGTTCTCTTCCACTTCGTTCTCTGACCTATCCGTCGGAAAGATAGTCAATCTCCATCATGGGTCACCTGCTCCTCCGAAGCATGCCGTGCACAGCAATCCCGGGCCCCGTATGTGGACCAACCCTACTCCGTCCGGAAGAAAACACCTAAAAGAGCCGACGACCCTGGACCATTTCATCGGCTCCATGGCGTCTGATCCGCATCGAGCGCCGACCAAGGTGGGAGGGGGGCGCGCTGACCAACCTCAGAGCTCTGGGCAGCTCCTAGGCCCGGTTTAATGAGGCTCTTCCCATGCATCCCTCCTTCGGTCCGTTCTGAGCCGGCACCCTCCTTCTGGCTGAGCTTCCCCGTTTCGTTGTCCGACTGTCACCCTGTAAGTCTTCCCGGCTGGAGCCACGATATGCGACATGGGACGGCACGACGACGGGCAGCGCGGGCGGGCGGGCAGCGCCTTTGTCGACTACATCTCAACGCAAGGCTCTCAGCTCCCGTTGACCTTTGCGCCGCCCAGGTGTCCAAATCCCGTATCTTGGTCTACCTGCTTCGGCACAGCTACACGCCCCTCGTCTCTTCTCGCGCGCGGCCGGGGACGCACGCTTGATTCAGGTAAGGATCCGCCATACGGAAACAGACTCGATATGCAACCCCCTCCCCCATGCAATTATGCAGCCCAGGACAACTGTTTCCGAATGTGATGAGTAGCCTGCCCAATCAAATCTCTGCCAATCCGCAGGGATACGGAGAAACAAGACGCAACTCAGAGAGGGGAAGGTATGAGTGGTCACTTTGCGCTTCGTCGGCTGCTTCTCCTTCTCTTCTTCGCCTGTTCGGTGGCTGGGAAAGGGTGTGGGCAAGGTTCACTGGAATGGCGTACCGCTTGTAGCGATGCAGTTGCAGGGATAATGATTAGCCCTACAGGGTGCTTGATGTAGGGTTGCGTGGACTTCCAGCATGCAGCGCGCAGCTCGGTCTCTGTTGGTGGCATTGACTTTGCGAGGGAGAGGTCTCGGCAAATAGGTATGTCAAAAACGGTTTCGTCATTCTTTAGCAAAGGAGCGGTGAATACGGCCACCGTACCCGGGGCTCCATCCGAAAAGTGCGAACTCCTCTCCTCCCGGAAGGGCTGTCCGGCGGTGATGTGGCTTCTCGTGAGGTTGTCATGGAGCTCGAGCTTACATGTAGCTCGAGCTTGTCAGAGATAAAGATGGTAAACAAGCTCGCCTCCCCCCACGGGGATAAATGGTGCTGTAAGATTGGCTGTTGGTTGGTGCTGCACAAAGGCAAACGCAAGCCAAGCTGAACGATTGACTTGAGTTGGGGGCTTTCGGGCGAATGTCAGAGGCGACGCCCGAGCAAATCATCAACCGCTTCCCTCCCGCCAGGAAACGTCACAATGATCCGATGAAGTGTTCACGGGAGCAAAATAGTTCAGCGCCGGGACGATGTTCATTCCGGCGCCACGTACCTAGCTGAAGAGGAGGGGGGCAGTCGACGGACGGGGTGAATTGGCAACGACGAGGATCAAGGATGAAGGCAAGAAGCGGCAAAAGGAGACCTGGCGCGAAAACACTCGCTCGCTCCGGACATCTTCCTGGGCCTCGGGGCCTTTTGCAATCCGCAGAGCCTCATCGTGTTGCAAGATGAACCACTCAGGAGCGTCGAGCTTACGCACACGGCTGACACGTGGGCAGGAAGGAGACGGAGACGAGAACGAGGTTTCGCAATCGCAGCCATAGGGACGTTCGAGATGGCATCAACAAGACGCCCCCTCGTCGTGAGAGCTCGTCTCGTGCGCGCAGATCGATCCAACCAACCAAGAACCCGGTCTCCCCAAGGGCAGCCTCTGATGGGCTGGAGCCATCAGATCATGTCAATACGGTTACCGCAGACGTATCTTGGGCCAATGATCCCGCGGCCGGGACATGCTGGGACAACGGCGGCCACCACCGAGAAGGGGATAGGCGCGTGGGCGTGGAGGTGGAGGTATGCCAGAGGGAGCAGGAGGATGATGAGGGGGTGTGTGTGGAATCATATGGGTCGCCTAGACGACCACGGCGCAGGTTGTCTGCATCGGTCAGTTGGTTCCAACACCAACAGCAGCATCCGTACTCCTACCACCTACCTATCTGCGTCTTTCCCCCCCTGTCAGTGTGGGAACTACAGGCTCGCAAGGAGCCTCCAGCGCAGCTTGAGGCTCTGCTTTCCCTTGGGCCGGAGGTTTCAGGGACTTTGGGACTCCCCGACCCTGTCGAGCAGCTCGACTCTCTCGTCGCTATTTTTGCTGTGCAGGCCCAGGCCCGGAGGACTGGTTTGGGGGTGAGGGGTGGCACGAGTCAGCGGCGCAGTGTTGCTTTGCTGAAATGTACTCTGCAGTTCTGTTGTGTTTTTTTGCACTTTGCCCTATGAACCCATCACATCTCACGTCCCGATCGCGCGGGTTGCGTTTTGCGTGGGAGAAGAGGTCTGAAAAACGATGCCGTGGTGTTGGGCTTGAAAGGGGGGGAGGGCGATGGTTCGGGCGGGAGTGCTGACGGTTCGTCCCTCCAACACCACCGTCAGTCAGCAAACCCACTCAAAAGATCCGAGTTGGTCACAAAAAGTCCCCTTTTGATCGTCTTGAAACCGTCTTGTTTCTAACGTCTAGACCCCAGGAATCAGAGCTTATGCTTCTCGCTGCCTTCGGCCGCCTCCCGCGCCCTCTTCGCCTCCTTCTCCTCGCTCAACACCTCCTCCCGCGCCCTCACCTCGACGTTCCGTGGCCCGTCCCTCGTGAACTTGACCAGCACGACCCTCTCCCAGTCGCCCCCGCGCCCGGACCCCTTCAGCTCCGGGCCCGGCTTGTCGATGCCGAGCACGACGCGGTTGTCCTCCTCGCGGATGAAGAGGTTGTGCGGGCTCATGACCTTGTCCGCCCAGGGAATCTGCGAGGTGGGCTGCTTCTTCGCCGCCTCGGACTCGGCCGTGGGGATCCTGGCCAGGAACCGCTGCAGGCCCTCCCTCTGCGCCGCAAAGTACGCGACGCCGGCTGTCGACGACGACGCGCCCGTGCAGAACTGCGAGACGAGGTGCAGGAGATAATACTGCGGCGGGAAGAGGATGATTTCGCCCCTGTCTGCGCGGGATAGCCAGACGGACGCGTCGTCGAACTTGGCGGCCGTGTGCTCGACTCCCCCGTCGGGCGTCGGGACGATGATCTCGTGCTCCGCCGCCTCGGTGCCAGTTGAGGCGGAGTGCGGGAGCATGTAGATGTACATTTGCGTCGTGAAGCGTTTGGGGACGTTGGTGGGCGTTACCCATCGCGTGAAGGGTATCAGCCGGCCTGTTGAGCGTGAGTAATGATGCATTGAGATGAAGGTTGTCCCGGTGGGCTACATACCGACGTCCGGGACACCGCCAACGCCGTCAACCCACTCGGCGAACCGGACCTGGTTGCCGTGGATCTTCTTTCGAGCCGCGTCTCTGTCTGCCGACGAGATATTGACCAGCGTAGAAGCGTCTTGCGAACCCTTCTTCGTCGCGAGCAGGATGCCCGTCTCTTCGAAACATTCTCTGATTGCGCCGAGCCGGTACGCAGCTCCGTCCTCGTGTCTCTCCTTCGCATCGGTGGGCGGAATCTCCCCGTCGTGGAACGCATCCAGGTTCCCGCCGGGGAAGACGTGCGCCGAGGCGAATGATGTGGATGTCTTTACCCGGTGCAGCAGCAGGACCTGGTTCGTCGGTGAGAGGAGGAGGATGCTGTGGGAGAGTGAGCGACGCCTCGTGAACGATTTGAAGAGGCCAACCTTGAGCTCGGCCGCGGCGCCTGCACCTCCTTCTTTTCTTTTGATGAAGACGACGATCGCCTTTGTGACATGATTGCTGCCGTCGCGCGGTTGAAACGTCGGGTGAGTGTTGAGACAGACGTGAGTGACGTATTCGTATTTCGACTGTACGCTCGGCTCACGGATTCCGTCGTAATTGAGTACGAATGTGAGATGGTTATGGCCTTAATCGACGGTATTGAAGTCCTTCGCATGCGAAATCCGCGAGGGAAGATTACTGAAGACATTGGAGGTCCTAGTGCCGCAGCCGGCTAGCCCAAGTCATGAGGTTGTTGCGGACGAGATCACCGTAGCGGGGTGTTTGATGTTTTGCCGAGGTTCGGTGAACGCCCTGTGACTGCGCCCAGCTGCCCGTCCAGGATGCCCAAGAATGCAGCGCACCAGCATTAATCGACGCTCAAGTGCGAATGCCTTCATTCTCCATCATAGATGCACACACAGAACGAACATTCATAAGGCTGAGCATGAGAATACTCAATTGTATTGAAAGCTGCATGTTCCTGCGCCGTGCTCTCCAAGTGACGCCATAAGGTAAGCGGAATGCAAGAATGATGAGTGGGTATCAGTAGCTGTGTAGACTCCAAATCAATACCTCTTCCGTTCCTTTCCTCTGAGGCTCTCGCGCCACAGACAACATACGCTCTTGGACTCGCACCATTGTTTTACTTCAGCCGCCGACACCTCGCCGTCGTAGCCCACCCTCGAGAGCTGGCCGGTGTTCAACCAGGTGGCGAGGTCTTCAAGCACAATCGGGTCATACATCAACATCATCTCATGAAAGGAGGGCGTCTTGGGGTCGGTGGTTGGCGGCGCCGACGTGACCGCCTGTGTGATGCACGCGAACAGAGACTCGGATGTCGGGGACGCAGCGAGTGATATCTCGGTATCTTCGCCAACTGATAAGGAAACATCTACGGGGGGTGGCGAAGAGAATGTCGGCTCGGGCGAGGAGTAGGGCGACGGCGACAGCGACCCTTCCGATGCCGAATCAGGAATCTCGATAACCTCCTGAGATTTGGGCTTTTGCCCGCGCGGGGACGCCGCCGGCGAGGTCTGCTTGCCAGGCATCTCTGCCGCCGCCGCCTTTGATTTGCCCTTCTCGCCTGTCGTGAAACCAGTGGTTCCTGTCGGCTCAACGGCTTTCTTCGGGCGTTTGGGGGACGGCGGTGGCGGCTGGGCTGACGGCGGCGGCTCACTGGACGGGGCCTCGACATTGCTATTCTTCCTCAGACGACTCCTCGGACGACCCCTCGGGCGTTTGGGTGACAGCTGATGCAACAGGAGAAGCTCAGCGTCGCTATACTTTCTGGGGCGACCTCGCGGGCGTTTGGGCGACGACTCTCTGGACGAGAGCTCGGCGTCGCTATTCTTCCTCGGACGACCCCGCGGGCGCTTGGGTGACAGCTGGCGCAACAGGAGCTCGGCGTCGCTATACTTTCTGGGGCGACCTCGCGGGCGTTTGGGTGACGACTCTCTGGACGAGAGCTCGGTGTCGCTATTCTTCCTCGGACGGCCCCGCGGGCGTTTCGGTGATAGCTGACGCAACAGAAGCTCAGCGTCGCTATACTTTCTTGGGCGACCTCGCGGGCGTTTGGGTGACGACTCTCTGGACGAGAGCTCGATGTCGCTATTCTTCCTCGGACGGCCCCGCGGGCGCTTGGGTGACACCTCCAATGCGGCTCCCTGCGCCTTAGCAGCTGCCTGTGACTGAGCTACCGTCGAGATCGGGTGGTTCGTAGGGAGCGAAGAGAGAGCTGTTCTCTGCTTACTCGACCAGCACTGGTCCAACAAGGCAAGCATAGCCTGTCGTCGCTTCACTGGCTTGAAGCCGTAGGACGAAATCTCCCGTGCGAGTTGGTTGTCCGTGTACAAATCAAAGTTGGGTTTGTTCAGTTCCGCACCAGTCTTGTTCGCAGGGTTTGGCGCGGCCTTCTCGGTCACTCGAGACGGCGGACAGACGGGGGGTAGATCAATGTCCTCGTCGTCGAGGCTCTCTTCTTCAGGCAGCAACACTAATGCTTCATCAAGGGAAGGACTAGCTTCTTTTAGAGTCGGAGCCGCTGTTGGCTGTGCAGTGATGGGTGAGATTGCTGGGACTGGCGATGCCTCTTTTCGCACCCTGGGCAGATCAACCAGTGGCTCTTTGCTTAACAGGACGTCAATGTCCGGGAATGAGTCCTCTGATGGAAAGTGAGCGGGCAGCGGCTCTGCTTGGCTCTTCTCAACTGCAACATATCCGAAAGGATTGGGTCCTTGTGATTCACCTGCCACGGCTTGTGGTGTATCAGCCAAATTGATGACTTCGAGATCCAGAACTCTTCCGTCTTCGTCTCTCGCACCTACACCCCACAACTTCTGCTGTGGCTCTGGGTCGACAGCGTCGCTATTGATGGGTGTAACAAAGGGGTCGTCTTCCTTTCTTCGCGAATTCGAAGCTTGGAGAGCGGCTTGGAGATCCCTTAGGAACGTCGGCGAGTGCTCCCTAGCCAACTGGCTCGACGTTCCGAAAACGTAGTCCTGATTCGCGGCTTGCCTCAGTGCTGCTGTGGGTGACAATAGAACAGGCTCTGGGGGCAGCATCTTCTTTGGCTTCTTGGCCTTTGACGCTCTCTTCTTTTTCTTGGCATTCGTCGTCTCCTCGGCTTCTTCTACGCTCTCGACGGGGATTATAGGGAATCCCTCCTGTTCAGTAGCATCCGGGACTACGTAGGCGGCTGTGGCCAGGTCTGTGATTGTGCGAGGCTTCTTCTTGGGCGCTTTCGCTTTGGCGACACGCCCGGTTGGTGCAGCCTTGGACGAATCATTGATGGACACCGTCTCGATCAGCTTTCTCTTTCGCAGCACCTGATTTTCGCCGTCGGGGGGCTCAACGGAAGGCCTTAATGGCTCGTCATCCGTGCGGCCAAAGTTCTTGAACAGATTTTCAAAGGTCTCCTTGGAAGCGACACAGCTCGAGCTTTTGGCAGTCGAGGAGAGCAGGTCGACGACTTGTGACGCCTTCGACTCGATCGCAGTGTCGGCCGGCGGAGGCGTCCAATCCATACGGCGCCGTAGAGCTCTCTCCAGTTCCAGTGGCTCATCCGCATCTTTCTGTTCCGGCGGAGGCTCTTGTTCCTTGTCCTTGTCCTTGGGTTTCGCAAAGTGGCGACTGACTGTCTCGCCCTTCTTCGTCGTGGCCTTGGACTTTCCTTTGGCCTTCTTTTCCTGCTTCTCGGTCGCATCCTTGGTCTTCAAGTACTTCTTCCACGGCGGGCTAGCCTCGACATCCTTTGCCTTCGTGGCTTTGGTGTTGGACGGCGGTTCGTTGGCCTTCTTCTCAAGCACTTTGGCCCCTCTCTTCCGTTTGGGTTTCGACGTGAGGGTTGAGAGGGAAATCACTGTGACTTCTTCCTCGGGCGGCAGATTCGGCGTCTCTGTCAGGGGCCTGGACGGAGTCGTAAGGTCGATGGCGGAATGTTCGTCTCGAAGGAAACCGGAGGCGTTCGTGAAGCCGTGACTCGCGTTGCTGGGCATCGGCATTGCGGCGCTGCCACTTCGAATTGGGGGCCGTCGGGGGATCTGGGACTTGATCTGGTCCAGGGACGGAAGACCAGGCGAGGAGGAGAGGCTGTTGGGGTCATGACGGGTGCTTCGAAAGGGCGAAGCCATCGTGAATCTCGGCAGGCCCGCGGTCATGCGCAGAGCGCATGGCTTCAACGCGAGGCGCTGCAGATTGGAGTCGGGGTGTCTGCACGGAGACGATGCGTTGACTAATACATGAGAGAACACATCAATGCACCGAAATGGTGGTGGTGGCGGCTGGACTGAGACAAGTCGAATTGTCGGGTGGTGATGACGCTTTGGATTGCGCTGCACACTAGCAGACCACAACAAACACACGCGCGGGAGAGCGACCGATTGACTCGGCCAGGGATAGGCAGCGGGGTCCCTGCCGCCAGTTTCGGGGGACCGTGCGCCGTCCCGCGTCATGGCCGCGGAGTCAGCTGACTCGGCTACACGTGACCGCAGCCCTCCTGCCGCTTCGGCAGTGGAGCCCACCGAAATTTTGGCAGGACCGATGCCCACACAATTTTGGCTTCAATTTCAAGAACTCCCCCCCACCAAGCACTTCCTGCGACGACCACTTCCGCGCAAAAACACCACATACTTGCCTCTAGACAACCCCCGAACGCAAGTCGCAGCAATGGAGAACGACAAGGGCGAGATCGTCGATCTGTAAGCGAACCCCCGAGACGCCGCACGATTGGCTTTCCCCGTGGCAGCAGCTGGAGGACGGAGCGTTGGAGGAGCATTTTGGAGGAAGGGGGAAACGAGAGACTGAAGCTGTCGCGGAAGCTCTGCTCCATCCAGCTCTGGCCCACGGATCCGGAGGTCATGCAGCAGGACAGGACAAGATTTGCTAACTGCGCGTCCAACAGCTACGTTCCGCGCAAGTGCAGCGCCACCAACCGCATCATCAAGGCCAAGGACCACGCCTCCGTCCAGATCTCCGTCGCCAAGGTTGACGAGAACGGCCGCGCCGTCCCCGGCGAGAACCACGTCTACGCCCTCTGCGGTTTCGTTCGCGCCATGGGCGAGAGCGACGATGCCTTCAACCGCCTGGCCCAGCGCGACGGCCTCGTCAAGTCCGTCTGGTCCGCCCAGCGATAAGTGCTGAGGCTTCGTCCTCGGGGGAGGAAATGGTACGTGTGCGGGAGTTTTTATCGGAGGGATGGGTTTTCTGGGAGACCGAACATGGCAATGGCTGACTTTTCCCCAAAGGTCTAGTCGTTCGGTTCGGTCGGTCCACATCATGGATCTAGAGTTGGTTGCATGGTACAAAATCGCCAATTCGAGGCGTCCGGCTCTCTGAGGAGAGGAAAATGGCATAGGAATGGTTCACGACTACCCAACACAATGAGATTTTCCGCGTTCGAGACAAAGACAAACAAAACCTCCACACGCACACAGTGACCCATCCCCCCGCTCGACAGCAAATACTCTACACTCCCGCCCCCGGCTAGCGAAGGATTCTCGTGCCAGCCCTCGATGGTCTCCATGGTCGAGGATTCTGGGGCTACCTCGATAGCCTCCGTGCCGCAGATCAATGCAGGCCTTGAAAAAGCCGTGGCGTAAAAGGTGTTCGTCATGGTACAGATACGGGTCTCACATGTCTAGGCACATCAGTCAGGTCAATACGATACCGACATTCTCGTCCGAGCTCCGAGTTCCGTTCCGTTCTGAGTTGCCGGGCTGCAAGTGCGCTGTCGATGCAAGTGCTGTCCAAGTGTTGCGCAAAATGCATGCCTTGCTTGCAAGTCCGGTGCCCAGCAGTTGTCCAGAAGTTGCCCACAACTTCCTCGTCCAGTCACAATAACGGTGAAGCTACGAAATTTCGGTTCGCTTGTCACGCGCGGCAGAGTGCTGTTGGTGGTGAAGAAGTTGCTCTCACGTCATTCGAGAGCCACGTTAATTTCCATGGTGCTAATTGCAATACAAAAACAATGTCATGAATCCTGGTATCTTCGCTTTGCTCATCCTCATCCCGAGCACAACTGTCATATCCTACAACACATAGCGGAAGTTGGGGTTCTGGCCGGCTGTTAGCTGTGTCCATGTACTCGAAGCTTGTGGGAAAACTCACCTCCTTATCAGTCAAATCCACACCCTCGTCCTCGTGGGCATCCGCCGGGTTCAATCCCGCCGCAGCAGCCGCCTGGTCTCTCAGCTTGTTACGGCGCATCAACAGCAAGCGCAGGGAGATGGCAGTGACCATCTGCGCGGCTGAGCACGCGAGAATGACCTTGCAGCCGGTAGGATACAGCGGCGCCTCCTTGGCCAGGAAGGCATGGGGACCGATGACGTTACCGACACAGTACGCAGTGAAGACGATGGCCGAGGCGGTGATACGCTTCGTGTATCCGCCCAAGTTGGTCGCCGGCATCTGCAGCGCAAGAACGAGCGACGCGACGAAGGCGCCGACGAAGTAGTAGCCAAACAGGACCCCGATCTTGTGGTGCTGGCGGTCGAGCTTCCAGATCATGGCGCATCCGACAATGGTGGGGATCAGCCACAACGCCATGACGGTGGTGCGTTGGTTCTTGAGCTTGGAGGCGGTGAAGGTGCCCGACAGGATCCAGAAGACCTGGAACGCGCCCTGCGGGATGCCCAGGGCCGTGGTGAGCAGCGGGTCCGAGACGAGGCCCTTGATGATGAGCTTGCCAAAGTTGGCGATGCCGCCGTTGATGACCTCGTTGAGCAGCACGAAGAGCGTGAGCAGCCACACCTGCGGGTCGAGGACGGCCTCCTTGATCTGGTACCACTGGATCGTCTTGTTGAGGACTCCCGTCTTGGCGAGCCTGGCACGGCCGACAAGGAGGGCGCGCTCCTCGAGGGAAAAGCGCTTCGCGGTGAGAATGCTGTCCGGGAGGCAGAAGAGGAGAAGGACGCCCCAGAGGATGGTGATGCCTCCGCAGAGGAGGAAGACGGCCTTCCACACGGGGAAGGAGTCGATCTGGCCGATACCGTAGCTCAGGAGGCCGCCTAGCATCGAGCCGATGCCGTTGCAGCAGTAGAAAAGGCCTGCTCTGAAGGGTTGCTCGGATCGGATGTACCTTGGGCGAAGCGTTAGTCTTCATTGGCTTTGATCGACAATCAGTCCAACTTACCACATCGAAACCATCATCATGAAGCAAGTGGTGATGGGAGCCTCAAACCAACCAAGGAACTGTTTCTCCGTTAGTTTCATTTCCGCTAGTAAAGATGATGGTCTTCATACGAATCTGCATGCCGCAAGTCCTCCAAAGTTGGAGCACGCGGCCGTGACCATCAAGACAGCGCCCCACGAGAGCACGCATCCCGCAACGACCTTGCCCATGCGGGTCTTCTGCGCGACGTAGACCCATGGGTACTCGGCCACCAGGTACGCCAGGTAGAAGATGCTCGCGAACCACGAGTACTGCGTCTGGGTGACGCTGGTGCTGGTGAAGAGGTCGAAGACGGCCGCGTACGACAGCGCCTGCTTGTCGATGTACTGCAGCACGTACGTGCCGGCGAGCAGGGGCAGGACGATGAGGTCGATCTTGCGGACGAGGCGGCGGTTCTTCTCCTTGTCGTTGACGAGCTCGGCGAGGTACTCCTCGCTGATGTTGTTCTCGTAGAGGAAGGCCGCCGATTCGTCGAGGTGCTCGATCTCGCCCGACGTCAGGGACTTGGTCGGCTCGAGGGCATCGTCGGCCGTCTTGACGTCCTTTTCGACTTGCGTGTGGTCGGCCATCTTGTCTGTTGGTCACTCGCAACTGAACTCAACCAAAGACTTGAGATGGGCAGTTCCGAAGCGGCTTGCCTTCTGCACGAAAGCAGGAGCAGATAGCGATGCTTTAATGCCTCAGTGCCAGTTGGTCATTATCTCGAACCCCCGCGAGCTCACGCGAGGACCCTGCGCACAGGGTTCGGAGTTGACAAACCAGATAGATAGTAATACCTGGTGTGCCAGATAACATTAACGCAACATGGCCGTAAGTCCGGTCCATAGACATGGAACCTTATCAAGAACGAGACCCATCAACGGGGCTCCATAATGGGGGACGCTACCCGCAAATCTGGGTGTCTGGCAGTTGGTTATCGCGGGGTCATGGCCGCAAGTCATGAGTCGAGGTCGCAACCGGGGCTGATAAGTACGTTGAGCCTGATAACCGGTTCACTCGCTCGGCGCCAGATCTGGGCCCGAGAAGCTCGTCCACAACGCCGAGATCGGTCGTCTGATCCCCGCGGGAAAATCAACGTGTTTGACCGTATCAGCTATCAACGTCCCGGTCCGCCCCCCCCTACATCATTTAACGTGGGCTAATCAACTCTTGAGCCAAGCGCATTGGATCAATAGGTCGGCCCAGTTGAGCAAGCCTGCCGAAAACCTTCAACGGCAAGCCCGGTACCAGTCCCCGTCCACCGCCGATCCGTCAGGCCGCAGCCATCCTTAACCCCGGACTTGAAGTACATCCGCCTCTTGTTAGGAGTAGTAGCAGTGCATCATTCCAAAATGGGCTCTCAAGTCGAGAACCGTCCGTCCGTCACCATCACCCAGGGCACCGTCGTCGGCGTCCTGGTGACCGAAGACATCCCCCGGCCGGTCGAGGCGTTCCGCGGCATCCCGTACGCCCTGCCGCCGACCGGCGACCGCAGGTTCCGGCCGCCGGTCAAGGTGGAACCGTCCACGGCGACCATCGACGCCTCCAACTTCGGCGCCGTCGCCCCGGGCAAGCAGCTCTTCCCCGGCGGTCCCAAGTTCGAGTACAGCGAGGACTGTCTCACTGCCAACGTCTTCCGGCCCCAGGGCGCTGCTGCGACGGAAAATGCAAAGCTCCCCGTCGCCGTGTACATCCACGGCGGCGCCTTCAACAGAGGCACGTCCATGACGCACAACACGCCGTCGTTCCTGGCCAACTCTGGCCAAGACCTGATTGCCGTTTCATTCAACTACCGCATCGGAGCCCTCGGTTTCTTGCCCTCGACATTGAGTTATGAAGAGGGTGCGCTGAACCTGGGGTTGAAGGACCAGCTCCTCCTGCTGGAGTGGGTTCGTGACAACATCGCCGCCTTTGGTGGTGATCCCAACAACGTGACTCTCTTCGGTATCTCCGCCGGAGCGCACTCCGTAAGCCGTCACAACTCTCACAGCTTTCTCATAGCCCTCACTAACACACCCGCAGATCGGCCACCTCCTCATGCACGACGAGGGCCAACAATCCCCGCCCCTCTTCCACAAGGTCATTCTCGAGTCCGGCGCCCCGACATCGCGCGCCGTCCGCCCCTACAGCGCGCCCATCCACGAGGCCCAGTTCGCCGACTTCCTCGCCGAGACCGGCTGCCCGTCCGGGCTCTCCGCCGCCGAGACCTTCGCCTACCTCCGCAGCGCGCCCACCGAAAAGGTGCAGGCCGCCCAGATCGCCGTCTTCGACAAGTACAACCCGTCCCTGCGCTGGGCCTTCCAGCCCGTCATCGACGGCGACATCATCCCGCGCCCGCCGATGGAGTCGTGGCGCCTCAACAAGTGGCGCAAGGTGCCCGTCATGACGGGCTTCAACCGCAACGAGGGCTCCATCTACATCTCCAAGGCCGTCGCCAGGTCCGACGAGTTCACCGCCTTCTTCGCCGACCTGCTGCCCCTGCTCTCCGAGGAGGACGTCCGGACGATCGACGCGCTGTACCCGGACCCGCTCGCCGTCGCCGACTCGCCGTACAGGGAGCAGCTCGAGGGCACGGGCGCGCAGTACCGCCGGCTCGAGGTCGCGTACGGGCAGTACGCCTACGTCGCGCCCGTCCGGCAGACGGCGGAGCTCGCGGCGCGGTCGACCGACGAAGAGCCCGTGTACCTGTACCAGTGGGGGCTGGAGAGCTCGCTGCTGGACCGCGCGCGCCACGGCGAGAACATGTACTACGAGACGTGCGAGCCGAGCCGGACGCGCATCTCGCCCACGCAGAAGGAGCTGTGCCTGACGTACAACGCGTACATTACGAGCTTCATCATGACGGGCGACCCGAACGCCGTCAGGGGCGCCGCGCCGGAGAGGCCGGTGTGGGAGCGGTACCGGCCCGAGGGGCCCAAGGCGATGGTCTTTGGGGAGGAGAACAAGGAGTTGATTGGGGGGCCGGCGGGCGTGCCGGCGAGGTTACACCACGACACCTGGGCGAGGAAAGAGTCTGAGTTCTGGTGGAGCAAGGTTGATGTGTCGCAGCAGTAGCTGTAGATCGTGCAGTACCTTAATCAAAGCAGTAAAATGTGTCAACATCATTCCATGAAGGTGGATGTGTGTGGTCAGTTGAATCAGCCAGGGTGAATATGACAATGGAGGGCGTTCTATTGGCAAATTACAACTGCGTTGGCGATGAGTATTCAGTGCCATCGACACAACTGTTATATGATTGTAAGATTTTTGACTTTAGTCTCGGTTCAGACAATCTCAGCTGAGTTGAGGAATCTTTAGTCAGTTATCGTCAGTTACCAAAATGAAAATTCTCTCAAAGAAAATACCTCAGATAAAAGTTTTTGAAGCGTTGGATGTTAGCTGTATTCTTGTAAGCCACCGTAGTCGTACAGAAATAGTCGAGGCTGAATGATGACGTACTAGAAGCCAGCTAGCTCAAAAGCACCAATAAGCAGTACCGGATATCAACTTCAACACGGGAACACTCTCAGTCTGGGCCTGTAATATTATCTCGTGCAGAGACATAATAGCCATCTGTACAACTGCTGCCGCATATCCTGTCCACAGCCCATTATCACGAAGTTGAGACCTAATAAATAAATTTTGAAAACTAATGTTATGATATAAAATTTAGAATATCAGGCTAATAAAAGAAAGTGTATATCTAATTGAGGACATTATGTGTTTTCAGAAACTCTCATTTTTGGCTTCGTGAATACCAATTTCAAAATACACGTATTCAGATAAGTAAATAATTAAAAATGGGAACGAACTTTGGTTTGTTTGTCAATATAATATGCAAGCGGCTCTTTTATTTGACTTCTTATCCAACAATCATGAATCTACGATTGTCTGTGTCTTGGTGCTGTGATGTTCGTCTTCATACCCCCAGAAAATGTTTTACCAGTCAGATGTTGCCAGTCACGAAATAACTTCCTCTCAAAAACACTCAACATTCCCCAGCTATAAACATAAAAGTTCGCTTGTCCTCTTGGACTTGACAAATGACAGCATGGACCTCTCCATCTAAATATATAGCCTCATCTACGCTCAATAAACGCCTACCAACTCCCAACCTTGCTCAGACTCCCCGCAACCTTCATCTCCCCCTTGGCCTCCCGGCTCGCGCCCGCAAAGTCCACAATATTCAACGGCCGGTACTCCGCCGTCCACATCTGCTCCCGGATCCACTCGTCCAGCTCCGCATCGTCGCCCCCGGCAGCGGGGATCCCCTCCTCCGTCGCCACGCCCTCCTCCACCGCGGCTTTGATCACGTTCCTCGCCACCCTCACGCTCACCTCCCGCACGACGCCGACCCCCGGCAGCAGCGGCGCCGTCTGGTCCCGCAGCGCGGGGCTCAGGCTCGCCACGCCCTCCACCGCGGCCACGAGCATCTTGTCCGTCACCAGCCGCGCGCGCGACAGCACGGACCCGAGCCCGATGCCCGGGAAGACGACCGAGTTGTTGCACTCGGCGACCTCGATCTCGATCTCCTTGCCGTCGGCGCCCCAGGGGCCCTTGACGGGTTTGAAGGGGGAGCCGGTGGCGACGAGGGCCTTGCCGTCGGTCCACTTGTAGAGGTCCTCCGGGACGGCCTCGTGGAGGCGCGTGGGGTTGGACAGCGGGAGGATGATGGGCCGGTCGACGCCGTCGGCCATGGCGCGGACGACGTCCTCGGTGAATGCGCCCGGTTTGGTGGATGTCCCGATGAGGGCGTTGGGTTTGACGGCTTTGACCACGGAGAGGAGGTCGCCGTCCTTGTCTTTCCACTCCGAGGCGTCTCTCGCGAAGCCCTTTTGCGCGGTGGAGAGTTCGCTTTCGGTGGTCAACAGGCCGGGCTTGTCGATCAACCTTTGTGTTGTTGTATGTCAGTCACCATTCTCTCTTGTTTGGAGGCAAACTCACCAGATCTGCTTGGACGCCTCCTCCTTGCTGACGCCCCCCTCGGCCGCAATCGCATCCCGGACCTGGTCCGCGATCCCGACCCCCGCAGACCCGGCCCCGAACACGACGAGCCGCAGGTCCGACAGCTTCTGCTTGCTGACATGCAGCGCCGCCGTGATGGCGGCCAGCGTGATGCACCCGGTCCCCTGGACGTCGTCGTTGAAACAGGGGATGTGGGGACGATACTGATCGAGGATCCTCCGTGCTGCACACAAACATTCATCAGTCTTCTGGCTTCCTCTCCCCAGGACGCGGACTCATACCGTTCGTCAGCCCAAAATCCTCAAAGTGAATGTACGCCCGCGGATACAGCCGCCTCGCGGCCTTGACGAACTCGTCCACGAAGCGGTCGTACTTGTGGCCGCGCACGCGGCGCTGCCGCAGGCCGAGGTACAGCTCGTCGGCCAGCAGGTCCTCGTTGTCGGTGCCGCAGTCGAGGACGACGGGCAGGGTGCGGTTGGGGTGCACGCCGGCGCAGAGGGTGGTGAGGACGAGCTTGGCGACGGAGATGAGGACGCCGCCGACGCCCTGGTCGCCGATGCCGAGGATCTCCTCGCCGTCTGGGGGTGTTAGTCCTCTTGCACTGAATCAAAGAAAAGAAAAGAAAAGAGGGGGATGGGTACCGGTCACGACAATGTAGTCAATGTCCTCTGGGCGCCCCCACTGCGCCAGGTCGTGATACACCCTGTCCACGTCGTTGATGTTCAGAAAACACCCATCAGGTCGTCTGAACAGACCCGAGAAGTTCTGGATCGCGTCTCCCTCGGTGGGCGTGTACACGATGCTAAACATTTCCGGCAGGTGTTCCTGCAGCAGCTACATGGCCCCCTCTCACTCCGTCAGACGCTTCGGCTTACCCACACACAGCAAGAGAGAGAGGACGCACACGAAAGTAGAGCACCTCATTCTGCTCCTTCAACGAGGTCAGGAATGTGTTCTTGGCCAGGTCGTCCTGGCGGGTCGAGTACTGCTGGTAGGCGCGCTTGAGCTGCTGGTCGAGGGTGTGGATGCTCTGCGGCAGCAGGCCGGTGAGGTTGAACTCGCGGCGCTCGTCCTCGGGGAAGGCGGTGCCCTTGTTGAGGTACGGCGTGTTGAGCAGGGCGGTGCCCGTGACGGCGCAGGGGATGGGCCCGCTGGTGCTCAGGGGGAGGTGGGAGAATTTGGACTTGGAGGCCATGGCTGTGGTTGTGGTGTTGGGTTGAATGTCACGATGTTCAAGTGGGAGCGTCAGTGACAGACAGTTGGGACGCGGTGTCTGATATCTGGAGACTTGAGACGAGACTCGCACGATGAAAAGCACATGCAACAAAGAGGACCTCACTGCGGGAGTGTGTCTTGTTCCTTGGCAGGACAGCGCTAGATGAGCTACGTACATGCAGATTACCTTACACGGAAGGGTAAGGTGAGGAGGAGGTTGAGGGCGCTCGCTGACTGCCAAGTGACGTCAAACCCGTCGACGGCGACACCCAAAGAGGTCCAGCTCCAGCTCCAGCACACACATCCATGGCTGCTGCAAGGCGGCTGGCGGCGGGCGTTGCGGGGGATCCAGCAGGCCTGTGGCCGTCTGTTGGAGAAACCGGGCCCCGGGCTGGTGCGAACTTTTTTATTCCTCCGTCTCGTCAACAGCGCAGGACGGCAGTGTTTTGCCGGACAGGTGGTTGGTTTATTGACGGATCCTATGAAAGGAGGCAAGCCAAACAAGTATACAAGGCAGTCAATACTCAGTCAGCATCACTACTTCAGACATGTCACGCAAATATGTTGGTACGCCTGGAGCCTCGCCCATGTGGGAAAACAAGATGGGCGTGGACTATGATGGTCCGTTTCTTCTCGCAGCGGTTTCTCCGACAGAAAAGGGAATCAATCACACAACCAGCCGGAGCCGGCGTGCGACATCTTCCCCCTTCTGCCCACGATCCCCGTCCTCTTCAGATCTGCACCGCAAAACGCGGCGCGGGTAGAAGACCCTCCGCCGGAGCGGAGGACTCGTTGGGTGCGGCCACAGAGAGCCCCGAGTGACTGGTATGACGCTGCTGTCATGTCTGTCCTGGTTGTCCAGGAGCAGTGGTAGATTTGTAGCAATGAGAGAGAGGTCAGGCCATGAATAAAGCCAGTCCTCGCTCGCGCGCGCAAGCTCACTCGAGCCTTGCGTGGGCGTAGTTTGCAACCAATATGTGGTCATCAGACTCCTGCTTGGGAAGAACGTGGGTGAAGAGAAGGAATTTGGCCGAAATTTTCTTCAAGTTTTTGCGGTGGGTTCCTCCAGTTGGCTTACATAAGGGTGGAGGAGGAAGGTCCTAAAAATGCAAGGGAAGCCGCGGTTGCTGGCACCTGGCAGGCGCGACCCGTGTTAGTCTGACAGCTGGGATGTCATCAATGAAACGGCATACGCATCCTCGTCGGAAAGGAAATGCTTCCCGCTAATGAGAGGAGTCTCTCTTGATATAGAAATTGCTCTCGGTTAAAACTAGTCACCTGCCAATACACACATCTGTCGATATGATTCCTGATAACATGCCTGAGTGTTATTCAATCCCAAATGTGTTTCCTTAAACAGACGCACGTCAACAGACACTGAGACTACCGCTTCTAGTCGTAGCCAGCAAGTACCTAGCTGCCGTTGGTTCATGATAGAAAAGAGCAGGTATACCCGAACACCTAAAATCAATCGTACACTCTGGGGCCTCAGATCAGTCCTGCGCGGGCGGCCTCGCCGGCGCCATCCTCGACGAGCTCGTCGACGCGTCTCTTGCCCTTGCCAATGCCACCCTCACCGACGCCCATCCGCCTGGCGACATATCTCTGAGCGACAACGCCCACGGCGAGGCTCAGCAGCTCCTCGATCCACTCGGCCACCCACTCGCGGGGGTCGACGCCGCCGCCCTCGACAATCTCGCGAATCTCGTCGGGAATCGACTGGCTAAAGGGAGGCTCCTGGCCGTCCTCGCCGCTGGCGGGAGTCAGCGGGTTGGAAGCATCCAGCCACCGGATCCACTTGGCCGGGATGGACTGGCTGATGGCCGAGTACTCGATCTCGTGCACAGGGTCCAAGCAGAAGACGGCAAAGCAGACCATTTCGTCAGCCTCGTCCTGGTCGGCCACGGCCGACGCCTCCTTCTCCTTCTCGACAGCTGCCGTGCGCGCGAACAAGGCCGAGTCCGAAGTGGTGCCGACGGCCTGGATGGCGAGGAAAAGGTCGGAGCTGCGCACCGGGTTGTCCTCGCTCAAGGGCTCGGTGGCGCGGATTCTGGCCTGCTCGATACCGCCGTGGGCGGCGAAGAACTCGCTGGCGTAGCCCTCGGCGCCCGCGCGGCAGAGCTTGGTGCCCTCGGTGAGGCCCTTGATCAGACCCAGGTCGCGCGGGGAGTCGGATTGCCTCCACCAGGGGCCGTCCCTCCAGCCGGCTCCGCCGTCGTTGGAGTACCTCCTGCTGGTGTTCTCCTGGCCGCGCTGGATGACCATCAAATCGCCGCCCTCAACCTGGGACATGACGCGCGAGAAGGTGCCGTAAATCAGGGGATCGAGGGAAGGGTATCCGACCATGTCGTGGGTGATGTGGATGAGCAGCCGTTCGTGGGAGCTGATCGGGGGCGCGAGGGTGTGGAGGATGTTTGTGAATGTCGGCAGGGCCTGCTGGCGGAGGTTGTCGCCTGGGTAGACGGTGTTAGCACGGCTGATTCTGATAACAAATCCACGCACGAAAGACGTTCTAGCACTCACCCAGAGCCCTCAGGCCGCCGACGTTTCCTCGCACCTGCTCAGCCCACTTCTTGGCCTCCTCGTTCTTCTGGATCTCCTTGACTGCGGCCTCGGCCTGCTTCATGGCAGCAGAGGCCGTCGAGAAGATGCCTCCCCACCAGCCACCGCCAGCGGCCGGAGCAGCGGCGGCAGCAGCTGCTGCAGCCGAGGAGGAAGCGGCAACGGCGGGCTGCTCGGCAGGCTTCTTCTCGGACTCCTGCAGGTCGGAGCTGGTGGCGCTGGGGGTGAAGCTGGCGCGGAGGGAGCGGGCGCTGTCGGTGGACTTGCGGGGGGCGGCGGCCTTGTCGTCGATGGTGGGAGTCGCGGAGCGGCGCGGAGGGCCCTTGGCGGCGGTCTCCTTAATACGGGGCGTGTGCGGGCGGGATGGCTGCTCGAGGTCCTTTTCGAGCTCGGCGAGGATGTCCTGGTCGGCCATGGCCTTGGAGGCGGCGGTGGTGGGCTTGGCCTTCTTCTCGAGCGACTTCTTGGGGGCATCGTGGCCAATGCTCTCGAAGAGCTCGTCGATGTCGTCGCCGGCGGCGGGAGCCTTGGTCTTTTTGGAGGCCATGGTGGTTGGTGATGGGTGGTGGGTGGTGGGATGCGAGGTGATGTTGCGGGGCAGACGTCACAAGCTAAGGTCAGGTAAGGCCGGCGGCGTTGAGGTCCGTAATAAGACAGGTGGTGAAGCTGAGTCAGGGGCAGCAAGGGAGCTGAGCAGAAGGGGGGTGAAACAACAGCGCAAGGCAAGGTCGATGGCAGAGAAAGAAAGTCCGACGGTCCAGACCGGAGAAACAGGGGCGATGTGTGGTCGCGATGCAGCGGTATCACGGTCAATTTTGGAGTGGTTCACAGCAGCAAGCAGTTGAACTTGAGGAGGCAGGAGCATACCGACTGCAGCGCACCTTACCTTTGGGTAAAGTACTCCGTACCTACCTAAGGTAATGTGAGGTACCTTAACGCACCTTCCCAGGCACGTCCATTTCAAGTGGCAGCTGGAGACGTGCATCATCGCCGCGCTAGCCCCGAAGCGGAATTAATGCAAAGGCTGGCTTCTCATTGGCCTCCGACCCCTGTCCGAGATGAAAAAGCGCGTCCGGCGGGTCCCGTCCGCAGCGGGCAGGTGGCCTCTGGTCCCTGGCAGGTGCGCCGCAGAGGGGGCGGCAGAGCGACGAAACGCTGTTTACAGCGCACTGGCACGCCCTAAGCTCTGGGGAACGGTGGCCGCGTGCTCCCTAAATGCCAGCGCAGGCCGCTAAAGCCAGCCGTGGACAGCTCAGTAGAGCGGAGCGCCATCCTCTGAGAGGCCCCAGCAGGGCGCGACGAAGGGGGAAACGATACGTACCTTGCCAGCCGTGACTGGCCCGGAACAGCAGCGTCCAATGCCAGCGCAGCACGCCGCAGCAGCAGCCCCAGCCGCCAGCCGCCAGCCAGTCGCGGGCAGTGGAGGGCCGAATTTGCAAGTGGCCCGGACTGACTGACTGACTGAGGTGACTGACAGAAACAGCCACAGAGGACTGAGTGGCAGCAAAAGCATCTCCAGCAACAAGAAGGGGGTCAGCAGCAAGCATCTTTTGCGACTCTGATATCTCCCAGTTCCCAAATCCTCGGCCTCTCCAAACCATCGTCGCCGTCTTCTCTGCCTCTCTCTCCGTCTCTGAGCGGCACTCATTTTTAGCCCAGCGCCCTATTCGCAGCGCATTCCACGCCGGACTCTTGGGTTTTTTTCTTCAGGTCAAGTCCCTTTTATTGGCACCGCCAAAACACACACACACACACCTCTCTCACTCATAGGCTCAGTCAGGCTCAGGCTCAGGCTCAGTCTCAGGCAGTCACTGGACTCAGGTCACTCACCCGCTGCAGCACTCGCACTCGCCGCCGCCTTACCGGCTCTGCCAGCGACCACCAACCAGCCAACCAGCCCAGCCCAGTCAAACCACATCACCACTTGCAGCATCAATCCCGGCTCTGCCCATATTTTTCATCTGCGCCGTCCCTTACACCACGGCAGAATTCTCCTCGGCCGCTCGATCACCACCCGCGGCACCCCAGAAGAGACTCCGTCGCCGGCCTGGATGGTATCTTGCGCCCTCTCGGCGTCTTCTTGCGGCTGCCTCTGACCATCGTCAAACCCATCTCCGTCAGCCAGGTTATCCGTCTTATTTTGATTTCTGCCCTCCACACACACACACACAACCACCCACACACACATCCCCGTCACCTCACTTGCGTCTCCTCTCCCTTCACCACATATCACGGGCTAGACCATGGAGCAGCGCTCTCGCGGCGGCCGTCCAAATCGCCGCAAGACTATCCCCTCATCCAGCATTCAGTCCGACAACAGCGCCGGCGGCGACTCTACGTCGAGCTTCATGACGCGCTCACCTCCTGCCGCTGCTTCACGCACTCCCCAGACGGCGCCTCCCAATCGCCGGGCCGCCAAGCCCGTAACCATGAACAATCCCTTTAGCAGCGTCCGCTCGTCTCCCAGCACCAGCGCCCCTGGCCCCGGCAAGGCTCTTAGACGGAGATCTCGCACAGGCGGCTTTGAGGGCGGTGCCGACGATGAGGACGAGACCTATCGCAAGGGTCCTCACACCCTGCGGAAGAGAGCCAAGATCGACTACTCGGCTGCAGACTTTGAGGATGAGCTGCCCGAGATCGCCATCCCGGCTCCTCGCACCGCTACCCGTAAGAGAAGGGCTGACAGCGAGGTGGCCGACGACGACTACTTCACCCCGGCCTCTCAGAAGCGTCGTGCCACCTCCAGAGATTTTTCCGTCTCCAGTCAGCCGGCCGCTCGCCGCCGGACCCCGGCTCGCCGGAGCGTCATCGAGCAGCAGTCCTTCTACTCCCAGCCCTCAGACGAGGACATCGTCAAGGACACTATTGAGGTCGTTGGCGACTCGTCTGACCTGGTGAGCTCCGACGAGGCCTCGGAGCACGAGGACGATGAGCACGACGTCTCGGGCCACATCTCACTGCCTGAGAACCGTGACCAGCCCTCGTCACCCACGCAGCGCAAGACCAAGGCCCCCGAGGTCCACCAGCTCGTGTCTCCCGTCGAGCAGCAGGCCGTCAAGCCGGACGAGAAAGAGCCAGAGCAGGCCCAGCACGTGTCCGGTGTCATCGCCGCAGAGGACATGAGCCCTGGCCCGGTGATTGCTCACCCTCAGCCCATCCGCCTCAACACCGTCACCATTATCAACAACAACAACGACGGCTCAGCCCCGGAATCCGAGCCGACGCCTACAAAGCGCGACGAGCCCGTCGAGGAATTTTCATTTCAGCCCAAGCGAGAGGCCAGCTCTCCCGTCCGGCCCACGGACACCGCTCCCCAGAAGGCGGTCCAGCCGGAAGCGGCTGAGTCGGCCACCGGACAACAAGTCATTCTCGGCTCACAGGAAATCTCCGCACCGGCCGTCATCGCTGACAATTCCGACACCACCACCGCCGCTGCCACCACCACCACCACCACTGTCTTCACCGATGTTGCCGTGGTCGCATCACCCATCGAGGAAATTTTGGACCCCGTCGTCGTCGACGAGCCGGCCGTTAATGGCGAAACCGTCAATGGCCACGTCGACGCCACCGAAGATAAACTCCCGCCTCAAGAACAGCCTCAAAGCCCGGAGCCCGCACCCGAGCCTGAACATGTCAAGGTTTATGAGTCTTTCGTCGCTGAGCCAGAGGAGAAGGCCGCTCCCATTCCTGATGAGATGGAGGTCGATGCTCCCGCAGAACTGGATGCCGAGATGCAGGATGACACCCCAATCGAAGAACCCGCTGTCGTCCCGGAAGAGCTTCCTGTCGAGCCCGAAGTCGAGAAGCCCCGCTACCCTTGGTCTCATCTGACGCCATACATTGACGGCGAGCATGTTACCCACTCCATTTACCCCGTCTTGGTAGAGGCGTCTGCTCCGACCTCCAATGCGGATGGACCAGACACCAACGGCGAGGCTGAGAACATCGAGGAGAGTGCAGAGCACGCCGAAGCTACTACAGACGGCCACCAAGCTGACGGCGAGGGCGACGATGACGCCAACGCCGATGCCGAAGGCGAAGCTGAAGAGGGTGACCGCGATGCCGACCACGAAGAGGAGCACCCGCCCGACAGCCAGGGCCAGCAATTGTCCCAGGAATCTGCATACAACTCAGAGGCCCCTACACCGGCTCTTACACCGCGCCAGGGATCGCCAGCCTTGCCGTCGGCCGCCATCACCGGCACAAGCACCCCTGCTCCACCTGGGCCGAGACAGCGGTTCCGGAAGCAGTACAAGTTCAAGAAAGTGAGAGATCCGTCAGAGTACATGGAGTTCCTGAAGGACACCAAGAAGCTGTCGTATGAAGAGCTGTGGGACCTCTTGGCCCAAGTCAACTCCAGCCTTGTCTCTTGGCAAGACGAATACAAAGAATGCACAAAGGTGGTCGACGACCAGGAAAACGCGCAACGTCGCGCGGCTCAAGATGCCGCCTTCGAGAAGAAGACTGCTGACCTGGACGCCTTCGCCAAGGTGGAGTCGTACATCGAGAAAGACTTTGACGTGCAGGGCTACAAGGCGACGATTAAGGAGAAGGACGCCGGTGTGCTCGAGCAACGCTGGCAGGATAGAGTCATGGCCAACGCGTTCGGCTTCGAGTACGACCCTCATCCCAATAAGATTGGGAACCAGGACCCCGACGCTCAGAGAGACGGTGGTGGAGAGGGCCGACAGCTCAGAAGCCAGCCGCAGGCGAGCGCCAAGGCCGCCGAGGGCGACGGTGTCATCGTGTCCGGCAAGAGAACCCGCAACCCTCCCAAGCTGTTCGATGGCGTGTTACAGGATGACCGCTCTTCAACTCCCGGAGGAAACAAGCCCGGTCCCAAGAGACGAGGCAGGGCTGCTGCCGCTGACAGGTCGTTCACGTCCGTTCCAGACGAGCCTGAGCCTGAGCCGGAGGGCCAGACAGTCTCACCGGCCAAGGGCGGTCCGCGCAAGAGGGGCCCGAGAGGCAAAAGGGCCGTCGTCATCGATTCCGAGCCCAACACCCCCGTACCCGACCAGGAAGCCATCGCGCCTCCCCCTCCCGAGCCGGAGACGCAAGCTCCTGCCAAGCGTAAGCGCGGCCGCCAGCCCAAGGGTCAGCCGGCCGAAGAGCCCGAGCCAGAGCCAGAGCAGCGGACGCCGAAGCGAGCTCGCGCGGCCAAGAGACAGAGCAACGGCCATGTCGCGCCTGTTCCGGAGACGACCGACGAGTCCCGCCCGACGTCTTCGTCCTCGAACGCCACCATCTCAGACGACGGATCCACCTATGGGCTGCGCCAGAAGCGTCAGCGCAACTGGAGAGAAGAGGCCGACGTCGACGAGGAGGCCATGGAGGCCATGCACCAGCAGAAGCGGCCCCGCATCCGCCTCAACAGGAAGCAGAGCGCTCCCGAGCTGGCGCCCAAGACGACCGTGTCAGAGAAGATTCTCACCGGCTTCCGCGACTTCTCGGCCCCGGCCACCCCTGACACGCCGCAGCTCATGGTCTCGTTCAAGCTCGTCGGCAAGGATCAATGGACTGTCAAGAGCGCGACTACGCCGCGCCAAACGTCGACGGACGTCAGCGAGTACAACGTCTCGACGCCCAAACCCGCTCCGGTGTCTGCCCCGGCGTCGGCCAAGTCCTCGGCTCCGCCGAGCCAGGCTGGAGAGGAGAAGGACTACTCCACCATGACCAAGTCCGAGAAGATGTCGGCGTCCATGAAGAGTAAGTACACGAGGGCGGGGGTTATCGTGACATTTACTAACCCGGGCCACAGAGCGATGGCTCAATGGAAGCATGCAAGGCGCCGTCAACAAGCGAAAGGCCACCTTGGCCGCCAAAAAGGCCGCCGCCGCCGCCGCCGAAGCTGCCCAGGCCGCTCAGGCCCAGGCACAAGTCGCGCAGCAGCAGAAGACGATGCAGTTCCATCAACACGCCGGCATCCTCCCCATGCCGCCGAACCACGGCCACGGCCACGGCCACCCTCAATAAACACCCTACTTACAGACGATACCGTCATTGAGGGTTCCTCGGAACCCAGACGCGCGGCACACACACAGTCGCACATTACTATTTCCAGCATTGCTTCTCAGAGCATCTTTCCGTTTTCCATCCACTACTATCAGCATTTTATATACCCATTCGCTTGACGACTGTCGCATCCGGATGGCGTGGGGTCGGGCAGGCATGCAAACACGGGACCTGCATCCATCACACACACACAATCACAATCACAATCACGACAACGACCACCACCACCACACTTAATCTTTTCCGTGTTCGAGTACAGCGACGAAGGGCCCGAGTCCGGGGGAGGCGGGAGTGTCTTCTCAAATCAGCATAGGAAAGCGAGGGCATCCATTTTTTTTTTCGAGTTGGAAAAGAGACAAAAAAGTGTATTGGCCTCTTTTCATCATCATCACTTGGGCATGACGGACGGTCTCCATCTCCCCGCTTCCAGCATTCGGGAGGGGACCACAGACGCCGTCTTTTCACTTTTTTTTTTCCTCCTCTTTGCATTTTTTTGTCGTTACTTTTCTTTGATTGTTTTGCTACCCTATCTTTTTTTTCTCGTGACGAACGAAAACGAAGGTCGAGGCTCGGACTGCGAGCGGGATGAGAGTCGAGGGCATTCAGGATGGACGGATCAGGGAGAGAAGAGTTGACCCGTGTTACTTTACTTATACCACCTGGGTTTTCCGGACTTGGCGGAGAGGGTTCGCAGCGTCGCGGCTCGCGCGGAAGAGGGATTGGCTCTGGGTTCTCGTCTGAGGATCTCGTTGAGACGCCCTGGGACGTGGGGGCGGTGAATGGTGTGGGCTGGATGACAGGCCGGATGGGGGGATGAGTAGGGTTCGATACTCTTGATGAATCTGATCTTGATGCCATGAATCTTTGATTGTCGTGTCATGTGAAGTGTGCTGTGGGAGTGTCGGTTAGGGAATTGGGTGTTCGTCGCCTTGCCACCTCACGCCCAAGGTCCCGCAGGGAGACGATTCGCTGAGCCCTCCAACTCCGTCTCGATACGCCGCCGGCGCTTTCATCATCTGCCCGGCAACTGAGAACAGCACGAAGCCATCCATGTATGACAATCGAAGGCGAGGGATTTGGCTTCCTGGACGAGACACGTTGATGTTGGAATCTCAGCTCCAGCCCCCGAGCCCTGACTGGTCAAAGGCAGTGACTGGATGAACGCGAATACAAGGTGATTTGTGAGACAGAGGAGAGTGACTGGCCACGCAGGTGCAGCTATCTGCTCGAGTCCACCAGACTTCTGTCCACGGGCTCAAAGTCAATGGGGCCTGTCGTGCGGGAGTGGAACAGCAACTCCGGTATCCCCTCCGGTCGTGGATGCCACGGGAAAGGCAGACAGAGATGCTTCAGAGACTCGATCTGAGTGTGTTCATGAAGGACGTTATTAGGTTTAGCCCGCCAGCCCACTGGGAGGACCATCGCATCCCAACCAAGGCCCTCCCACTTTCGTCTTGCGAATCTGATCCAAAGTTTGCGTATGCAAGTTAGGTTCGTTTCCAGATCGACTTCATGTTTACAGATGGTCGCCACGCGTAAAAAGAGCCCTCGGATCGCGGACAAGAGATGGTACTGGCACCGCTTCGGAGAACAAGGGGCGCGAAGTCTCCCGAAGTCATCAGACCCCAGTGCCATCTCTCACAAGGTGTCTGCCACCTATCGCGTTGGCTGGTCGGTCATGCCATCGTCTGCCTCTGCGAACGCCAGCTTCGATGCTCCGCGGCATCCCACCTAGGTCAACAACGAATATCTACGAGCAGGAGGAGCACCGAATATTGGCCGACGGGGTATCGTCTGAATATGAGGAGTGATGCTGAACTGGGTAGCTTGTATTTCCTAGGTATATGGACAGAAAAGAACGGCAGGGGTTGAACCGCAGCTGGGCCCAAGAGCGTGCCATCCCCCATTCAAGTCAAAGTGTTTTGGCAGACCCAGACGCGACAGCACCCGTGGTCTTGTTCGTTCGTTGGTAGAAGCTAGTAGAACATTGAACATCGGGTGGACCTTTGTTCGTGCAAGTCGTAACAATGACACGGCGATCTCAGAACACGAGGTTTTCTGTGCTTCGTCAACTGTCAAAAACTTGGTGGGAAGTTGTTCACGATGGCGAGTTTGCTGGTCTTCCACATCTACAAAGTATTCGCTCCCTGACGGCAACGAAGTGCAAGAAGGACTGCCTTTCGCCAATATAAGGCGAGATGCTCGCCATACATGACGCGCTGGTCAGTCGACATGCTTCAAGGAGCCAACACCTGTGGTCTTCGCCACGACCAGATGCCCGCCGATGGACGAAGACTGGCCCACGACTTTCCCTTTGGCCATGTTCAAGAACCTGAAGTCTTGATCAGAACTCTTTTGCGCAGCACTTGGACCCATGAAAGGACCGGCAGCTACTGCCACGGGTATGAGAAGGTTGCCGTCGGGCTTTCCAACCCAAGACTATCTCGTTCGCCATGGTCGAAGTGATTGGACACCGTCAACTCAACCCATTGAGTGAGGTTAGCTCCAAGTCACGTGCTGCGGCTCCTTCACTGCAATCTTCTCCGCCCCCGGGGGCTTCGATCATGGACGCCCTTCCACAAACCCCGGGTACTTCCAAAGATGTGCCCGGACGGGGCTTCTTTGTCATGCTGGCGCGGGAAATAGTCACGTGGTGTCCGGTGGTCTGAAGTCTTGAGGTACCTTAGTTGGAGATAACTGCAACGGCCACGACCAAAAGATCGATCCCGCACCTTGGCAACGCCAGGTCATGCCCATGCCTCTCTCTCTCATCGACCGCGCTTGTGTCTCTGAGGGTTGGATACTGCAGCTGGGTACCGATCAGTCTGCCTCTCGTTCCGCAAATGTCGTACCTCGCAGAATTCTCCATGGAGAGTGCGTCTCCATCGTCAAGGGAAACCTCCTTTCCAAAGGCTGGCATGTGGCCGACTTGCTTACCGGTCGCGATAATATCATCCATCCTGGCTGGGTGCGCGACCAAGCAGCATTTCCCCCCAGTGCTACGAAGGCTGCCCAGCAGGACACAAGCCGCCAGCCTTATCTTCGGTAGCAGTCGTCGAATGCACTGCATTTTAAATCTTCCGCGAGGCCTTCAACTGCGATGAATGCTGCTCCCTGCTTCAGTGCATCGCGTGCCCCAAATGATAACCAGCACATAAGCCATGCCGCCATTACTCACGGCTTTTGGTCCCTCTCTCGCGCCAACAAGGCCATCGCCCTCCTCGCCCGTCATGAGTCTCGCAGTCGTTCACCACGCATCGCAGTTTTCGCAAACGAGTGTACCTACATCCTTGGTAGCGTGGCAAACTAGAAGCACACCCTTGACGATGGGCCGAGGCCTCGTGATCGCGAATTGACATGCAACGAGATGGGCGGCGTTTTGCTGCCTACTTTCCCGTCTCCCCGCCCACATCCCCTGCTAGACTGTCCGAGACGCGGTTGCAGCCCCCGGCCAATCACTGTATTTCTTTTCCCCCAATTCCAAGTTGGGTGGTAAGAGACGGCAACAGTAGCCGTTTTTCACTGCATTTTTAAACCATCCAGAAGCAGTGCCCCGGGAGCAGAGGAGACTCATCTGACCAGGCTGCCTCCTGTCCACCGCCAGGGCCGTCCCACAACCCATCCAGAAGTCGTCAACCTCACCCCACAGCTCGCACAACACCAACAGGACAGCATGGATAACGTGCGCAAAGATTCGGATTTTTGTATCTCTCCTGTACGCGAAATGCCTGGTATGAATTTCTTTCCCTTTACACGCCACAGCCGAAATGCAGAGCCTGCCAGTCCAGCGAGGAAACAAAAAAGAAAAACCAGGCCCCATCAAACCCTCTTCTTCATTCAACGTCCTGTCACCCCGTGTCGGTTGATGTGCCGCGCGGGGATAGAGGCGGGGGGGAAATTGTTTGTTGTATTTGCCCATGGTTCGCACCGGTTGACCTAATCCGTAGCCATAACGTCGTCCTTTTCGCCCTTTTGTACTTGAAAAACTCCCTTACATAACGACACCGGAGTTGCTGGCAATACGCTGGTGAGGGAAAGCATGTCAGTACTGGCGAGACGGGGTGGGAGCGGGTGTAACTCACGGGCCAGAGCTCAGCAGCCTCCTTACCGACGGGGCCGGTGATGGCAGAGCCCTTCATCTCACCCTTGGGGTTGACGATCTGCGGACGTGGTCAGCGACGCGTCCTCCTTGTTGGTTTCCCTGCGATGCCCCTCCTCGGCATCCCCTCCACCAGACACGGGGGACTACTTACGACACCAGCGTTGTCCTCGAAGTACAGGAAGACACCGTCGAAGCGCTTCCAGGGCTTGGCCTGGCGGACGATGACGGCGGGGTGGACCTTCTTGCGGAGCTCGGGCTTGCCCTTCTTGACGGTGGCCATGACCATGTCACCGACACCACCGGCAGGCAGTCTGTTGAGGCGGGCACCGATACCCTTGACGGAGATGATGTACAGGTTGCGAGCACCCGAGTTGTCCGCGCAGTTCATGACGGCACCGCTGCGCACACACAGTCAGTCTTTCGTCCTTCGGGGCGCTCCTCTTCTCGGAGAGGAGGAGCATGGGGTCTGGGAGAAGTCCGTACACGGGGAGACCGAGGGTCATCTTAAGCTTGCCACCGGGGGCACCACGCCTGTGAGAAAACTCCAGTCAGCACTTGTGCGTCGAGTCTTGGACGGTTCGGCTCCTCCATCGATTTTTCGCGGCGTTCGTTCTCGGCGATCGGCGGGCGGGCGGGCGTGTCGCAGGAATTAAATTCTGTCCAAGCAGTGGGTGTCGCGTTCGTGTTTCCGTCGCAGTCGAGACCCTTCGGATGTTCCTCCTGTGCCAACCAGTCGAAGCCCAAAACGCCGAGAGTGCATCCTCCTCTTTCCCTGCGTCGTGGTGTGTCGTGGTGCCGTTCGCCCGCCTACATCGCCGAGATCGAGCTCCCTCGCCCCCCGCGGGCGGAAGGAGATGCCGGAAAAAATGCGCTGTCGGTAATTCGAGAGTGACAAGGCAGCGACTTACGAAATCTTGGCCATTGTGACGGTTTGGGGGTGTCGAATTCAACAACGGGTGGCTCGTGAAGGTTGGATGGGCGTCGAATTGGAGTCGTGCTGCACGGAAATTTTCCCTCTACTGAGATGTTTTGGTGCCTGTGGGGTGCGAAAACCCTACGAATTTTCAGAGAAGCGAGGACCCGTCGGAGTGGTCACGTGGAGATAAGATACGCCGCGCCGGGCGGGCAGGTGGGGTCGAGTCAGCGGATTGCACCGACCGAACCATCGCTGCCTTCCCTCTGGAGGGGTTCAAATTGCAGTGAACCTTTCTCGCCTCGTTTTTCTCGATTGGATCCAGTGCCTCAACGCAAGGTACCTGATCAGTTGCCAGTGCAACTTTTCTCATCGGACAAGTCTCATTCCCTCCATCCTCTGGGGGCTCTAACTTGCAGTGCATCGATTATTAGGCGCCTTAAAGATCCAGGAACTTTTAAGGATCTAGACATATTTACTGCGGCAGGATCCACGCCCAAAGTCAACGTTTAGTGCAGACGTACATTGTGCGGTTGGGTCAGCCAAAACAGGCACAAATCTGGGACTGTTCATATGTTGCGTACTGTATCACAGCTCATCTGAGAAATGTCATGAGGGAGAATGACATTGGACACAACTGCAATTGTGGCTAATGATCACTGACCCAGCCACACAGCCTTGGCCTGACCACTTAAGGCACAGCCACGGGCCATATTCATAGCGTCTCGTCATTTGCACCCTCTGGGTGGGTTAAAGTTGCAGTGAACAACTTGCATGAGGCTCTGCGGTCACGGCCGCTGCAGAAATTCCATCCGAGCCCATCGCAAGCGGAAGCGCTGAAGCGCCAATGACGACCTTGCCTGGGAAAGTTATGTGCTAATATCGAGAGTTGTCTTGATTCCGCAAAGATTGGCATATTATTCATTCACTCCTGGAGTATGTATTGGTAGAGGCCCGTCGAACAGGCGCATGCCCGACTAAGGTCCATGAGGATACAGTTTATTGCAATTGTCGATGTCAGTAGAAGCTGGATTTGACAATGTCTTCGCTATCCTTGCATCAACTCGAGCATCGGATGCCAATTGAGTCTATCAGCCATGCTTCTCCTTCAAAACTAAGCCCTGGATTGAAAGCAGATACCAAGTGAAACTGACCATGGCGGCGTTACACCCGTATAGACAGTCATGATCGTTTCATTCCTTGGTCCGTCCATCCATCAACTATTGCCCAGCCTTCAGCCGCCGCAGCCACCGAAAAAGTCCCTTCCAGTCCCATTGAACGGTGATGTTGGTAAACTCGCAAGCGTGTCTCACCGTAAGGGCTAATGTTCAACACCGATCTCAAACAGCTCAACATCGCCATCGCGTCTCACACGCACCCTCAAGCCCCTCACGCCCTCGTCCTCATCCACCTCACAAGCTCCTCCAGCACAAACGTCCCAACCGCCCCGAAAAGCCCCCACGCAAAGATCTCATACGCCAGCGCCCCCAACCTCGTCATCACCATCCACCGCAACATCCCGAAACACATCCGCCACGTCATCTTCCACCCGGGCGGCGGCGGACCCCACTCCTCCGGCGGCGCCGCGGGGCACCACCGCTGGCGCCCATCGGCCTCGAACAGCAGGAAGGCGATGCTGCGGAGGGTGCAGTACGAGACGTAGGCGACGTAGGCGAGGTAGACGCCGAGCGCGATCTCGCGGAGGGTGAGGAGGCGCGGGTTGCGCGCGAGGTAGGCGGCGCGCGAGAGGGCCTCGGAGGGTGTGTACCCGCGCCGGTGGGCGATGTGGCCGTCGATTATGGAGGGCATTTCGCGGTGAGGGTGCGGGATGGAGGTGGCGCGTGGAAGTCGGTGAGCCGTGATGATTGTTGTGGTGTTGGTTCAGCTGTGCCGCATCGTGGCCCCACTCGACGAGGGCGGGACGGATGCCTGGCCACGATCATTTGTGAGGTTGGTTTATGGTATTAGATGCGGCTGATAGCTATCTTCTGGATGGCGTTCACTCGAAAAATTTTTGGTGTTGGTCCAAGGTGAGTGAAGTTGATCGGGAGCGACGTGGCCTAACGCGGTTGTGAGCCGATTGTGAGCGCGTCACACCAACTCAAGCTCATTCTCAACCACACCCAAACACCGAGATGCAACGTCCGGCAGTGACCACGCCATGAACCTGATCCAACTTGCGAATTTCTGTGACAATATTAGTTGAACACGCATCCCAGATCACTTGAAGTCGATAAAGCCAAGCCCTGACTACCCGAGATTTTCAATATGAAATGTTGCACGTTCGGAAATGCATGGAGGAATCCTCGACCAACGCTAAATAACAAGTACGAATGACCGGTCCACCTAACGAAAGTGAACCTCCGTGGAATGCAACTTTGAGAAGCAAGGATGGAGTTTTTATGTGTCCTTAGTTTCCTGCAGCCCACATTACGTCTTCTCCCAAGTCAATGTCGTGATGCGTAAGTCTGCGGACCAACTCCGAGCGACTACCAGGCGATGCAATTCAAGACGACCCAGGCCGTTGGTCTTTCTATTTCACGGCAAGGAGCCTTCAATCCACAAAAGAAAGATCCTATGGTCGGATCGTGGGATATCTAATGTCATGGATTTGATCGAGGTCCACCGACGCCCACAATTCTGTGTAGCACGCCTTCCGTCTTCCACTCTGATCCCATGTTGGAGTTGTTTCGACTGAACACTATAAGAACGTCCTAGGGCAAGATGTGTTTATTCGAATATCAAGGCTCTGGAGTCTGTGTGTTGCCGCGCGTGTCGCCGATGCCATACATACTTAGCTTTCGGACTTGAAGCCAATTCCACCTCTTCGTCTTGATTCTCCTGCAAGTCTTCTGTTCGTGGAAGTAATTCTTCGCCGCGACGATGGGAATCCAAGCAGAAAGCTCTTCCCAGAAAGCTCTGGAGGTGCCCAATAACGTCTCATCCAACGGTGCGAGTGATGATCTCTCGGGCTCCGACGGAGCAGGGACTTCGGATGGCCTCCGATCGACCGAGGCTCTTGACCCCAAAGAAAAAAGAGCTTTCGTACGTACACAAGAAGATCAAATGCCCTACTGGGCACATGTATGCATTCAACTTGATTGATAAACTCACACAGGTCCGCCGCCTCGATGTCTTCTTCCTCACCATCGGATTCCTGGGATACATGTTCAAGTACATTGACCAGACCAACATCGTACGTCATTCACCCAGGCTTGCAATCACGGCTGACTGACTTCCCAGAGTAACGCGTACGTATCTGGCATGAAAGAGGACCTCGGCCTATACGGAAATGAACTCAATTACTTCACCACCTTCTTCAAGTGAGTCTGTTCCCAGTCCAAGGGATATGACAAGCGCAGACTAACCGGACAGCATCGGGTACATCATCATGCTCTACCCCTCGGCCGTCATCGTCTCCCATATCGGCCCGTCAAAGTGGCTGCCCGCATGCGAACTCATCTGGGGAGTTCTGACATGCTGCTTGTCCTTGGTGACCAGCGCGAAGCAGGTAAAAGCACAGTTCTAACTCAGATAACGGTCGCTGACGTCTCGAGAAGGTCTACGGCGTCCGTTTTCTCATCGGCTTCTTCGAAGCCACCGCGTGGCCGGGATACTTTACCCTCATCAGGTTTGCGAACCCCCATTCGGTTCATCAGACCGGCTGCCTGACACCCACCTAAGCCAGTGGTACATGCCGGACGAGATAGCCCTCCGCATGAGCATCTACAACATGGCCCAGCCCGCGGGCTCGATGCTCTCCGGCGCGATGCAGGGGGCCCTGTCGACGAACTTTGAAGGCGTCCACGGACGGTCTGGCTGGCGGTGGGCGTTCATCATCAATGTAACCTGCACACAATCCCCTTACCCTTCCCAGAACTGACACCGGACCAGGGCGTCTGCACCATCGCCGTCGGACTGGGAGCCTTCTTCCTCCTCCCCGGCTACGTCAGTCCCAGCCCTTCCTCGGATACTCCTAGTCACTGACGGATCCCCCAGCCCGAGCGTCCGAACCCGCTGGCAAAATTCTACCTCGGACCGCGAGACGTCGAGATCGCCCTCGCGCGGGGACGCCGCGTGGGAAGGAAGCCTCAGAGGGGGATCACGCTCAAATCGTTTCTGCGGTGCTTTACATTCTGGCAACTCTGGGCGTTTTCCAGTACATCTATCCCACTCTTTAGCTAAGGGCGAATCTAACAAGTGACGCATAGTCGCGTGGCCTCTCGGAAATAACCTGACCGTGACGAGCTACTTCAATCTCTGGCTCAAGTCTCTCCAGAACCCCGACGGGACGGTCAAGTAGTGTGTTCTGACCATTCTACCGATGAGGTAAAATCACTGACCAGCCCGCAGCACCGTCGCCATGCTCAACTACCTCCCCATCATCGGCGCCGCCGTGCAGCTCGTCGCCGAGGTTCTCTTCAGCGGGCTCAGCGACTACTTTGGCATGCGCCTGCCATTCCTCATGCTCCACTCCGTACGTCCCGAACCTCTCTCTCTTTGCGAGCACGTCAACCGCTGACTCCCGGCAGGTCATCAACATCACAGCGCAGACCATCATCATCCTCCGACCCAGCAACGAGCAGGCGTACATGGCCGGCTGGTACCTGGCCTACATGGGAGGGTGAGTCCGTCCCCCCACCCCTCAACTGCTGTCATGACAAGCTGACGCACCGCACCGACAGGGTCTCGATGCTGCTGCTCTGCTCCTGGGCCTCGACGAACCTGCAGGCGGAGCCCGAGGTGCGGACGGTGCTC
The DNA here is from genome assembly GCA_025962755.1 of Colletotrichum tropicicola. Taxonomy (NCBI): domain Eukaryota; kingdom Fungi; phylum Ascomycota; class Sordariomycetes; order Glomerellales; family Glomerellaceae; genus Colletotrichum; species Colletotrichum tropicicola. Next base: position 122,890 of record JAOWMA010000086.1, read on the forward strand.
TTCGCCAGCGGCACCGTCCTGACGTACCTGCTCAACGCGTTCGTCCCGATCGCGGCGTTCCCGGCGTCGGAGGCGCCGGACTGGCGGATCGGGGCCAAGCTTTATGTTGCGTTCGCCGCGGTGTCTACGGTCATGTTTGTGGGTATTCATTTCGGGCTCAGACAGGAGGCGAAGAGCGGCGGGGTTGCTCCCTCGGGAGAAGTGGACGCCGTAGGTGCTGGTGACAAGCAGAAGTTGGGAAAGATTTGATGGCTCAGTAGAGACTTTGGCCAGTCAGCCGGCTACTAGACACTTGCTCAAGGACCTCACCAACATTCGTCCACAGAAAAGGAGCTGCAAGATAAAATGCCTTTATTAGATACGGGGTATCTAAGAAGAGAACATGCCATAGCAGATCTACTGGAACGGCTGAAATAAATGTCACCCAAAAATGGACAAGAACCCAATAACCCAAGTAACCGCAAATGCAAGTCCCAAATAATCAACCGTGCGCCGAAAACTCCCGCTTTCTTCCTAGCTTGAAGGTGGTTTAGGATCGCTGGCCTTGGGCTCGACGTCCTTGGCGTTGGCGTCGGGTCGCACGCTCTGCGGGTTCGAGAAGAGGTCCTTCGGATCCCACGTCGCCTTGATGCGCTGCAGGGCCGGCAAATTTGTCCCCCAGTACTTCTCCTGCGCGTTCTCCAGCGTTGGATCGACGTAGCCGGCGTAGGTGCTCAGATCGTTGGGGCTCGCCTTGCGGATTGTCGATGCGACGCCGGACATGAAGTCCCTGGTCTTCTGGCTGAGGATGGGGAGGCCGACGCCGTAGCCCTGGCAAAACATGATCTTGTCGCGATGGCGGTAGGCGGTGGCGTTCATGGCGACGTCGTTGATGGCGCCGCCAGTGACGTCGAAAATGAGGAACCAGATGAGGGTGCCGCGGTCGGCGCCGTCGATGTAGTTCATCATGTCCTGTATGCCCTTCTCCGTCAGGAGGTCGTCGCGGGTGAAGGCGAGACTCTTGGCTGTGAACGGGGACTGAATCTCGCTGAGCCACAGTGCTGCATCTTGAGCCTTTTGCGCGACATCGCCAAGCCAATCATTCACTACAACAGACACCTTCCCAGCAGGCATGCGGTCGGGGATGCCCGTCTTCTTGAACTCGTCCTCGGTACCGAAGAAGGTGGCGGTGATGATGACGCCGAGCTCCTGCATGACAAATTCACTGCCGAAGCGACGGTCCAGCTCCGGGTCGGTGATGAGGTCCTGCCAAGCCTTAAAGACGGGAGCAAGGTCGCGGTGCCGAGCAAAAGTGATGGCGTACGAGTACTGCACGACGTCGCCGGGTTCCGGGTGGGTCTTGACGACGAACTCGGTGATGACGCCGAAGCCGGCGCCGGCACCTTTGAGGGCAAAGAACAAGTCCGAGTTCTGCGTCTCGCTTGCGCGCTGGATCTTGCCGTCTGCGGTGACCACCTCGACCTCGAGGACATGGTCCAGACAGCTCCCCCACATCCGCGAGCTAGGGCCTAGGCCGCCCTGCATTTCTCGCATTAGCACGGCGCAGCAAGAGGTGAGACCGGCGGCCACCTGACGCGGGCTGCTCGTCCATCTGCGGGGTGTGGACTTACAATGGTCGCATGGCCGCCGATGCCCACACCGGGACATGTGCCGTGAGACATGGCGCGCTTGCCGTTGTCGTGCAGCTTCTCCGTCACGTCGTGCAGCCTGTGGCCTCCGCCGATGGTCGCCTGCCAAGTTTTTGTGTCCATTGAGAAGTCCTGGAAATTGGCGAGGTCGATGACCAGGGCGCCGTCGGTGCCACCAAGGCCAAAGTTGCTGAAGCATGCGTGTCAGTGGTGAAGAGGGAAGGTCGGCGATGGAGGATTCTGCCAACTCACGCGTAGGAGTGCCCGCCTGACTTGGGCTGTACCTTGACACCATTGTCGGCGGCACACTTGACGAACCCCGCTACGTCTTCCTTGGTTGATGGCTTGGTGACGGCGATGGGCTTGACGGGGATATCGAGGTTGTACGGCTTCACCCAGTTGATTTGGAAGAGAGGGTCGTTTGGATAGCCGACGCAGGACGACCGTCCGTCGCAGACACTGTTGAGACAGGTCGCCAAAGGGCTGCTGGGCTTCTGTCCCATGTCTGCCGCGGCGAATCGATGGATATGAATGGCCACTGGCGATGATGGCGGCAGTAAATGGCGGGCCGGACAGAGAGGAGCAAAAGTCGGCGGATGGAGCAGGCGGATGCTGCGGACAGAGCGGGTTTATACCTCGCCCGTGGCGTACCTTGTCGGCAATGCTGGCGCCCTGATCCTCCCGCTTTTTGGAGGCCCTTCAGAGAGGTGTTCTAGGCTCAGCTGTCGGGTCTTTGTTGGAGCATGACCAAGGAGCCCGTCATGGTGCTGAGGTAGCGGCGGCAGGCCACGCACACGGTGCCTGGCTGATCATCCCATCGTACGTGGGCAGCCTGGTAGCGTCGACGTCTCGCCGTCGGTCTGTTTCCTCTGCTGGGCACCAGGTTGGCCCTGCCGACCAAAGGGGGAAAGACTCAGGCATGGCGGATGCGTGGCAGGGTGGCATCTGGACGGCAGCCAATGGGTGGCTGCCAACGGCGTGCAAGATCGCCACCGCTGTCGAGTCGGTTCGCAGGGTGCTTGTGGGTGCTCAGAGAGATGTCCTCATTTCGAACGTCATCCGCCACGGCCCTGTCCTTGGTTGCGGTGCCTGGCAAGCATGGAGCTGGTCATGTCTGCCGGCGAGCCAGTCAGCGCGCGGCGAGCCGAGGGCAGGAATCGCGGACCAAGCTTGTTTGGCGGGGGTGGGGCCGCATTTGCCAGACGTCAAATGAAGTCAATAGGCCTGCGTGAGAGCTTGGCGCTGGAGCATCTCATGCAGCCGTGGGGAAGACGAGTCCGAGAGACGCGGAACTGGCTTGGCTGGTCCATCATCCATGGCCATCATCCGTGGCGGAAGACGGAGTGGAGGGGAAGGCAAAGTGGCGCAGGCGGCGAACGTCATTGGCGGACGCGAGCTTAGGGGGATGAGGCGCTATGGCGGTGCAGGGCTGCGCCAATCAGAAGCGCCAGATCGACGTGAGCGCCGGTTCTTCAGGGGCCTGGGCGGGTGTTGCGCATGGCCCAGCCGGTTTTTGTGCGTGCGGTGGCAGCGGTGCTGCTTGTCGGGTCGTAGCATTGCAACGGTTTGTCTCAGATTTCGAAGTTGGCTGTGGCGGTCGTGATGGCAAGTGGACAATGGATTCTATATCGATGTTGGTATCAGGCGGTGAGTGTCGAGTGCAAATGCAAGTCCACCACGACCCGGCAGCCGTTGTCAGTGGCAGGTGCAGCCAATTGCCAGCTGCCAGCTCAGTCTTAAGGTACCTAGGTAGGTACCTTAGGTACATTCCCACTGGGCAGGAGCTTGGGCCAATGCCTTCGTTGGGGTACGATTGGCGCTTCCTTCCTGAAGCAGAATTGCGCTGAATAACCTCATCAAACAAGATGACGAGTTGCTGAATGAGCGCCCTCGTTGGGACGAAGCGACATGCGGACGCAGCGACGCAAATTGGAAAGCACAGGATCCCTAGACATCACAAGAGAAGCCCGAAACTTTATCTGGTTTTCAGCCCCAACCCATCAGCTGACCGACCATCCCAGCTGAACCCCTCGTGTCCCATCATTGCCGAGACACGTCAAAGTCGTGGCTGGCAGTTTATTTGAACGTGCTTGAATTGATGGCTTGAATGAAGCGACAGAGTTGTTTCCCTCTAATGAGTAAAAGATGTTGTTTACTGACACTGAACAGCTAGTCCATGGGAGGTACAGAACGGAGAAGTACCTTATTGGGCTTTTCCCTCCCTCAGGCACCCAAGGCACGTGGGTACCTAGGTACCTGATCATTCCCAACGCACCTTAGTCAGCATGTCTTGCCGCCGATTCTCTCCAGGCCGTACCTGGCCTCCTTTCTCATGTCATCGAGACAGGGAGAGACAGGGACAGTATTACCACAAAGTAGGCGTGGGCGTTTCCGGAAGGCACATGAGACCCTCTGCAGCCAGCCGATGGACACAGCATAGGTAGCATGCTCAAGTGCTTTGTACCTTAAAGAATAAGGTGGGCAAGTTATGCAGGACAGTGCGTGACACTATGCTCACTCTTTTTGGCGAGCTTTGATTGGACCTCTAAGCTGTCCAACACCGTTAGTTCTGACCTCACCACACTGTCTACCTTCCCCTCCCCCACTGTACGTGGCTGCCTGATGCGGCTGGATAGACAACCACAACATCACGCCAAGTGCTTCGTGATACCTTCTCCGCCACGCGTCCCGGGCACTTTTCAACTCGAGGAACATCGCGCCCGCCTCATTCTGTCCAGCACATCCGCCTTCTGCGAGTACAGAACTTCAGGTTGCTCGCTTCCACTTGACGCGATTTCACCGACGCGGGGAAATGCCACATGGCCAGGCCGTCACATCTCCCCACGTCACCTTTCTCCCAAGTCCACGCAGCCCACTGTTGACCACAGAACAACAATACTCCCAATAAACTTTGAGAGACTGCACGCTTAAATTTCTCTCGGCCCTTTTCGACGTCATACCAGACTCCAACCTCGAGTGCCGACCACATCTGGAGCCATGACAACCACCCCATCATGGCGGCCCCTGCCTGTGTCGCCGTCACCCGGCCTGCCCAACCTCCTGGTGTCGACGACGTTCTCGGCCACGGCCTACACCATCCATGTAACCGACCTGGCCAACGTCTGGGCCGAGTCCTTGGACCGCAAGGGCATCTACAGACGCAGTTTGAACGAGTCAACAAGCATTGACCCGACAGACAGCGAGAACAACATGCGCGCCTTCCTGTCAAAGATAAGATCCGTCTTTGACGAGTCACACGAGGATCACGACAAGGCGTCGATGACGCTGTCTCTGCGACCCAACAGGGACGCAGGGGATGGCGGTCTGACCATGAACATCTCCTGCGAGCTGGACAACATGAAGCCTTTGGAGTGGCCCGTGTACCTGCAAAAGTGTCCCCAGTCGAAGCTCACGACAGAACTGGTCGTGCCCCTTGCCCAGGCTACCTGTGCAAAGTCCAGGCAGGTCGACTCGCTGCTGGCCATCATCAAGCAGAAGGACGCCGTCATCACGAAGCTCCTCGACAAGCTCGAGGCTACCGGGACACGTCTGGAGAACGTCTTCACAGTCCTTTCGGCCAAGCAGAAGCCCACGAGGCAAATGGCCGAGGAGAAGGTGAAAGGACTGGCACCCTTTCAAATCAACGACTGGAGATCCCATTTGGACGGCGACAAGGAGGACGTCTCGAGCCTCGTCGAGGACGTCTTTGGGGCGTCTGGTCTTGAATACAATCCACAGTTTGACATGGACGACTCGGTGCTGGATCGTTGGTGGACCAAGACCGAGTCCCCCGAAATTTCCATCCTAGGACCAGAGTCAAGATCACGCCAGAGCCGGTCTTCTGCCACACCCAAGCACGCCGAGTCTGGCGACGCTGAAGTCAGAGCAAGCGCAAACACGGAGGACGAAGACGATGATTTCCAGGTTCAGTCGACCCCACCACATCTAATGGCCGCTGGCAAGCGTACCGCGACTGCTGCCGCCGACCAAGACGATAGCACCGAGGACGAGGAAGAAGAAACCTCACAGATCCCTGACAGCGTACCTGTCCCGCCTAAAGAACAAAATAGCCACCCTGTTCGCTTGGGAACAATAGGAAAGAAACGACAGGCCACGCCTCAACCTCCGCCTCCTCAGGTATCCCAACCTGAAGGCTCGGAAACTGAAACAGAGTCTGATGAGGATGCAACAGCCTCACTAGCAGAGCCGTCATCTCCCCCGCAACCTGTCGAGCCCGAGCCGACCAAAGCTACCAGGGGGGGCCTCGGACGCATTGGAGGAGGTAACCGTCGTTCAAAGACACCAGAGTCCCCAAAGAGGACAGAATCTCCCCGGAAAGGGGGGCTTGGTCGCATCGGTGGAGGTGCTACTCGTTCCAAGACTCCCGAACCCCCGAAGAAGACCGGCCTAGGACGTATCGGTGGAGGCGCTCGCCCATCAAAGACGCCTGAACCTGCTGTCGTGCAGGCAGATGACGAAAGAGGCCGACAGCAGACCGAGTCAAAGCCACAAGAGAAGGCTAGAGAGACATCCCAGGAAAGAGCGGATAGGAAGCGAGACGAGCTGCAAAAAGAGTTGCAGCGGAAGGCTGCATCAGGGCCAGCGCGGAAGAAACGGAAGTTCTAAGCCCCAGTTTCAGATACCCCTAATCCCAACAATGTTACTGAACACTTGAGAGACACCGAAGATATTCCATGTCGACCGTCGCCGTCGTGCTGAATATTCGCCTGGCTTGTTGTGAATCAGACCGATCGCCATCGTATCACCTCAGGGCAATGGGTCAGACGTTGCATTAGACGGGACGACGAGGAGAACGAGGAACAGAGAAAAGACCCGGAGCTAACACGTCAGATTCTTAAGGCTGAACGCCGCGAGAGGTTTCAGAAGCCGCAACGGAGCCGGGCAAGAAGCACACAAGAATCACCGGCATGATACCGATGCCGATCGCCTGCTCATGCGTCCTGGGATGCGGCTCTTATCCCAATCATTCCGGTTCCGCGGAGACCACAGAGATGTTCTTGTGTAGCCCGAGACACTCCGAAGCATCACGAAGAGGTCTAACCAGGGGTTGTTCATGACGGCCCGAAACGCTTCTCGAGTTGACGTTCTTCTTGTCTTACATTGGATGTTCGTTTCCGAATCTCCGGCGTCGAACAACAGGCTTCTGTGGCCCCCCTCCGTGTGGGGGTTGCATTGCTGAATTGCATCCCGCTGTGCTTCACGTGGTGTCACTAGCAATGGAGGCAGGCTGATTCTGGCACGGACGACACACAGGCTCAGGCGGAAACCTTCCGCGTTGTGCTTCTAGAAGGACGAGTTGGCGACCAAGCTTCAGGACGGAGCCGTCTCGATGTTCACCCTTCGGCTTCATCCCGACAGTAACGACGTTCTCCATCTTTTGAGGAGGTGGTGCACGACGACGACTTGGGTAACGGCATCAACAGGCGAGTGACGCAGGCGATTTGTTACACTGTCTTTGCAACGCCGCCACCATGCTATTTACGGGATCCCTACTCTTGCGGCCTTCAGTTGAACTGCTATAGTAAGACTTGTGCGAAGCATCATTGCGGCATCCTGTGGATCTAACCGTCACCTCGTCATGGGCGCCTCAACCCACGTGGCAGGCCAACCTCGTTTCGAAGCCAACGGCAGTTGGCATTCCACCGTGCAACTCCGGCTGGGCTCAACGGGATACCTTCATCGTCCTCAAATCGCGAATACTAGAATGATCAATAATATGGACACGGGCCACGATGAGGGAAGTTATGCCTCACGAATGTTCCTGTGGAATGGTCCATCTAACAGGCAGTCAGGCAGACAGTATCTCGCACGGCGGCGAAGCGCTCGCCTGTCTCGTCTGTTGGACAAGGACTCGAGGGCTGCGGCTATCGATCCGTGTCAAATGTCTCAAGCGTGGAGGGTTCTGCAGCCAATGGAGAAATAGGCAGAAACTGCAGCATGACATGGGTTCGACTAAAACCGGGAAGCGATTCGCATTCCAGCCATCTGTTCAAGGCGGCGGCCCGCGATGCAACCCTGTAGCTTTGCGAGGAGAAAAGATGACCTGCAGATGGAGCGGGTAACGACCCGGCCTCCAGATTGTGGTTTTTGGGCTTGACAACGCAACGTCGCATATGCACGAAGGGGACGGCCGGCAGGTTGATGCCACCAAAGCGGCCTGGCTCTCGAGAGTTTACGACGGAGATGCTCGGCTTGATGCTGCACCGGATGCACGCCCCGGCCTCGCCCCGGCACGCCCCGGGGGTTCGTCCCATCGCCTAGCAGAATTTCGTGAGACATCGTACGCTTTGTACGTCAAATGACGGGATGCCCGCCTTGCAGGTGGCGGGTCTGTCTGAGGAGGTGAACAGATTCAGAATGCCACAGCTCAGCTTGCTTTTTGGTACCATCGACACCGTACCGACGAGCCCAGTGTCATGGAGGCCTGGGGTTGTTGTCTCCCCCGAGACCTACAAACGAAACGAAGGCGGCTGGACTCGCATTCGGCCGTACGCCGTGGGACTTCCTGGCAGACCGGGCGAAAGAAGAAGAGCCCATCGGGCAGAGTCCGAGATGCGACGCCAGGCAAGAAGAAGGCATTCAAACCGACTTGAATAGTACGGTGCATTCGGCTGCCCGCCACAGCAGCGCTGTAGCTCATATCGTTGACGCTAAGTCCACGGCCCCGACCGAAGCCCTCGGGTACAGCTTCAGATCGATCTTGCCGGCGCAGCTTGCCAGGTTCCAGAGGTCTTTGATGCCTACTGTCATAGACCAACAGATCGGGACAGAGAGGGTATCCGCGGAGTTGAGGCGCTGCAATGCAATTAGCAGGCGGTAATCACCAAGCAGGTGATATCCAACAATCCAACGCTTTCGCATCGCATTTCAGTTCTCAAAATGACATGTCGCGGAAAGACTGCGGCTCGGCGTACGGATCGGACACCTCGATGGCTCGCGCGGGGGACGAAGACGCTTCAGCTTCTAGACTCGTGACATTACGACGGCAGACGACCGATAGTGTTTGAGGTGCCGTCTCCAGCTGCCTTTGATAAGGGCGTCTTTGCGACCAAATCTGCGCATCGAATCAGTCAACGGAGTAGCAGAAATGGAGACCCGGGGTTCAAGCCTGCCTTCATGGACCGATTTGACTGCGGCTTGCCTTCGTTTGAGGTCGATCCCGTCTTTTGTGCTACACGTTGAGGCATAATGACGGGCGTTATACCAGTTCGTCCAGTTCATGTGCTCATCTGGTAGCTAAGACGCTGGGGAACCTACAGGTAGCCGCTTTCCGGCTTCCATATCATCATGCGGTGTGTGAAGATCAAGCGAGAGTCAACCTCATTCCTCACGGATGTCGATGGCTGCAAGGTTTTGCGCAGCCCTGAGGCGTTGGTCTCGAAGATGAACCGGCCAATGTTCACCGTCCACGACTAGAGAAGAGCGAGAAGATGGAGGGTCGAAAAGCGGTGGGCAAGATTGGCGGTCATCCCTCGGGCCCAAAGCCAGGCAGTGCCGTGCGCTGTGCGACCACCCTCACTGGTTCACGTCCGTTGGAACATGGGGGGAACGGTGAAAAGGGGCGGGCCCCTACAGGTCACAGCATCTCGATAACCAGACATCAGGGATCTGTCACAAAGTATGGCCATCGAGGACATATCCGATGTGACGAGTTGGCACCCGGCAGGCCAAATTGCCGGCCACCAGATGGTGTGGTGGATATCCTCCTCAAGCTGAAGTCTGGATTGAGCGCCTTGCATGGGCACCAACAGATGAAGGACGCCGGATGACCTGTGCCGTTGGGTCACCAGCCTGTTTGAAACAGGCGCGACGGGCGTACGCCAGGGGCTGACGGAAAAACATTCTCTCAGCGGCAGTGTTGGCCACGTTTCTCTCGCTTGTTATGCCAGACTTGCAACGACGTTGCAGTGACCGTTGAAGGCGCAGCCATGGATGGCGACTCACTCGTTAGACGCTGTGTTAGCTCGAAAGCGACGGCTGCTACGGCTGCTACGGCTGCTGTCAAAGTGTCACCAACGCAGGTCTGTCCCGCCTGGACACCCTCCCTGTTCCGAGGTTCTGAAATAGGAAAATGCAGGGATGATTGCCAATCCGAGGTGCTACACCGACGCGGTTCCGAGCGAACCAGAACAGCACCGGGGCGCCCTCAAGTGGGATTATGTTTGAAATGCCAACGCGTGGCGCCCTCCGATCAGGCCATCAGTCCCGTCTAGCGCGCGTTGTGCTCGACCAGTAACGCGAATGTGAGTAGCTGTTGGCGCCGGGGGGTCTGCTTCGAGTCCCGCGGCCGCTCTTCTGGTGCTCGCTAGGATATCTGCCAGGAGATCTAATAGAGGGGAGGAAGACCAGTAGGGCTCCGCGGGGGACAGACACTGCTCGCCGGCCCTTGGCTAGGTTGGTTGTCTCATTCCATCGCCGTCGGGAGATAATTCAATCGGCTGCAAGATGGAACTCTAAAAAATGGGTTGCTTGAGACTACTCATGAGGCTGAGGAGGCACCGAAGCCGTAGGATGGAATTCGGAGTCGCTGGTAGACGCTACTGGCGCGGAGGTTTCGATTCGGGGGCCGCAATGCCCGCGAGATCCGCGACATTCCTGTTCGGCGGTCGCCCAGCACCTCCGTCTCCCCGCCGATATTCCCGACTCTGCTACTCTGCTGCTCTGCGCTCTGCTGGCTCCGCCGTCACAGACTTAGCTTTGTGTCTCTGTCCGTCTGTCTGTCTCCCCCGTTGTGGCTCGGATGAATCAGCGTGAGAGAAGAAACAAAGGCCAAGGCTGCCGAGAGACATGGATCCCCGGTTCGGTGGGACTGCTCATCGGCGGGCAGCCCGTCTCCCCGCAGTGGGAAGAGGGAAGGGAAAAGGGCCCCGAGAGAGAGGCAAGTCTCTTTCGACGTCGACCCTTGTCGGACTTGTGAGGAGTCGACTGTCACAACTCTCCCAGGCGCAACGCCCTCGATACCCACGACACCCATCTCCGTTCCGTGGCCATGGCTGCCAGAACATTACCGGCATGCCAATCGAGGACCGTCACTTGCGACACATCTGCAGCATATCGCGTTGTACAAGATGGTACCATCGATTTGACCGCGACTGAGGCTGCGCCGGGGCACATCATCTACATCGTTTGCTGCTGGTGGCCGCCTCGCGTCGTTACTCACTTGCAAGAGGTCACCGTGTGATTTGGGATTACTGATCTTCCGCCTCGTTGACTGGCCGGGAACGGCGTAATCAGCTTCCTGCCACTGTGCAGGGTACCACCTCCACCGCCGATAGGAAAGAAGCACGCACTGGACCTCCAGCCGGGGATCTCTTGACTGTGCGAATCTGGGTCGGCGACTTCATTCATAGCACGTCCAATCAGGTCGCTGTGGTGACTAGGGTGGCTTCCGGAGAGCCACTTAGGAACGGCGTGTTGCAGGCTGGCGACTTCGACAACCACTTGGCCCGTTGAAAGGCCGCCGCCAGGCAAGGCTGGGCACCAGGCCCCTCACAAATGGCAACTCGGGGCGTCTAGCACTGCGCTGTGCCGCTTCGGAACTTTCCCACTTCCCTCCATGCCTCTCTCTGTGGTCAAACCCGGCTCAAATCCGGACCCAAGGCCCAGCACGACGAGGCTGCTGTTCGGCCCACAAGCACTTATGCAGACGAATCGCACTCCGTCCAACGTCTCTAAAATGGGCTCACTACGTAGCGTCGCAATTTGGGCCCGACTACTTCCCGGGGAGGAGGAGAGAGAGATCGGGAGTTGACAAATCAGGGGAAGCGAGAGAGGCGGGCGGCACACCCTCCCTCCCTGCCATCCTACCAACGCTCCCAACTCCTGGTCGACAGCCAAGCCTGGTTCATCCCATCGTCTTGGCCTGGCCATCACACCCTCCACTCCACCTGATATCAGCGCACTGCGAGCTAAGTTAGGATACGTGCTGCCAGGACCATGATCCTTCACTATACTAGTCGGTCCCGAGTATCTGGAACCCCATTCAAGGCCTGTAAAAAGGTGGGGTTATATGGCCCCCTATCGCCATCAATGGCAGAGCTGATTGACCAGGATGACGTCCGTCCAGCCGCGGAAACACATTCATGATTCTCCATGGCTGCATGGCAAAAATCCCCGGCATGGATGTGGCAGTACACGGCCTCGCGGGCGTCGGATCTGGGATCACGAAATATGCTGCTCCCAAGGCAAGTCTCCCCACCCCTCTGGCCGAATTGCACGTAGCCGCCTGCAAAGAGACGCGTCCTGCAGTCTCTGCCGCTACACAATCAAAAAGGAAAGACTTACCAACCCGTCAAAGAGCCCCCGCATCACCCTGCATGCAGACTCCAGGCACCAAGAAGAAGAAGAAAAGTGCACATTAGACACCAATATCAGACTGACAGACTCGAATGACCACTCCTCGGTGTGTGAGTGGACCTCATTCACCGCCCAGACACCTGCTCGGTATCAAGGTGCCCTGTCGCCTGGCCTGGTCTGCCCAGACCATAGCGACTTTCCCCTCCGTTGGATCGTCTTTCTCGCTGACGCTGTCAAACGTCACCTATTCCCCCCAGTGTCTCTTTTGCCAAAGAACATCTGGAGGAGCGGCCTCGTCTCCACCTTGGACTAGGTAGGGAGGTTGGTCTCGAAGCCAGCCCGCATGGGCTCCAAGGTCAGAAGAAATGACTAGAGCCGAGCGTCGGAAGCTCCATACGACGATCCGACACCTAGCTTTTCGCCAGTAGTCTTCTCCAAGTCCGTGCGGGTCAGGGAGATACCCTGTGTTCGTTACATGCCACCATCCATGGATGCCTCCAGGTTATGCAAGATACCCAAACATCGTCACAGCTAGGCCGCCCCGCACGAGTGGCTTTGGGTCTCAACTCCAGTGACAAGCCTCGAGCACGTCGGTCAGATTCTAGACGGCCTAAGAAGAACAGCTAAGTCAATTGGACAGCCATTTGGCTGACCAAGGTACCACCGTCTTCTCTGATCTCTGGAGATAGACTCGGCCCCGTCTCTGAGGCCGCCATCCGTGGGCTGGGCTAGAAGCCTCAGCCGGTGGCTTCGACGCCTCAACGATGGAATCCCCGTGTGGGTGTCCAGTGAAGACTACCAGACTACCTGGCCTCAAATGGTGCTCATCGTCTCACCGCATTGTCGGTCATTCACAATGACACCGCCAGGTCTGGACGTTGAGAATCGGTTTAGGTACTCATCGTGTTCCTATTGTCCGTCGCTGATCCCCAACTGCCCGTATGCACACGCCCCTTCTACTCGCACCCCTTCCCGCAGGAGATGACAGGCGAATCTCTTCACACTCTTTGTTCCTGTCCCCTCACCCCGGCCCCCCCCTTCAACCCCCGGCTCCTCTACCATCGATCACTCGCCTTCCGAGCCACATCCAACACCACAGATCCGGGCTAGGATAAGTGAACTTGATCGGGGTCTAAAATATTATCCACGCACCCACAACGCCAACCCGGGCAGATATTCTATCACTGGTAGCCATGGCCATGCCCTGTCATCACCCTGCCTATGCCCGTATCCAGACTCGAGCTGCGCCCGCCGCTAGAGCACTCTAACGGCCTTAAGGGCCCTCTTTTTTTTGAGATCGGTTCCGTCCTGCCGGTAACCAGGAAATTACACTGGCATCGAAAGGCAAGAAAGACGGGGTCCCGTGAGGAGACTGGCAGCAGTGCAGCAACGCATGTCGCCCGCACCTGAACCGGCTAAGATGAGCACTCTCCAGGCAGCATCCTACGTAGACTGAACCGGGAACATCTTTGGCGCCGTCGAATTGGGGTACGCTCTGGCCCCCCAACTAGCGCGATGAACACTGATCGTTGGTGGCATTGACGGCGTCGGCAGGGTTGACTCGTTCGCTTCGCATTCACATCAGACACATTGTCTCTAGCACGACGGACGGACTCATTGCTCAAATCAACCAGCAGACATTAGATTCTTTCGCGAAATACAGACGTGCCTCTTTTCCCCACATCAGATAAGGCCAATTGTGACTATGAAACATGAATAGGAACCCCGGGAAAGAAAAAAAAACATGAAAGGGGGGGGTATCTGCAGCAGCGGCTGCACGCGCTCTATGTAAAATGGATTTTGGTTTTGCTTCGACAAAAGCCCCCCGGAGTACACTGTGTTTGTGTGTGTGTCGTGATGTTAGAATCGAAACCGAGTAAACAAGCCGCCATCTCATCCTTTTTTGTTTCATCATCGCAGAGGAAAGAAGCAGAAGAGAGAGAGAGAGGAAAACAAGGGAGAAAAAGAGATGTTGTTCCCGCCCTGCCGTCCCAGTGTGTCTCAGTGCCGCAGTGTGTGTGCCGTGTGTGTCCTCTTCCCTCATCTCTCATCTCTCTTCCTTCGTCTTCTCATCTCTCGTCTCTCATTCCCCTTCCCTCTTTCTCCCCTCTCTCGAAGATCGGGTGCATCGAAACCATTGCTTCTTTGGGTCCAACAGCGGTTTTTTTTATCCCTCCCTCCCTTCTGTTTCTCCCCTCTGAACCTTGCAGGTGTCAAACCACGGACACCGTACGCCCCTCCCCCCCTAGTCCCTTTCCTCGAGGAGAAGGGGGGAGGGGGGTGGTTGGACAGGGGGTTGGGCAGGCCTGCAGGGCTGGTGGGGAAGGGACAAAAAAAAAAAAAAACCGGGCAACTCCAACAGTCTTTCCCCCACGCCCCTCCTAGTCTCTTTTCCAACACCATCACACCAGACAACTCCGGGCCAGATCTTGGCGGGATGGCAAGATGGGCCGAGAGGATGACGGGCGAAGGGCGAGAGAGAGAGCAAGAAAAAAAAAAGGTGGTGGGTTCGCCCGCGCCGGCGTCGAGTAGGAACACGATCCCGGACGAACGGCCAAAACCCACCCACCGGGCAGAGGAACGACCACAGGGAAGAGGGAAAGGGAGGAACAGGAACCTTCCCTCCCTTCCCCCCGGCATCCACATCCCAGATACCGGCGACCCGGGGTGTCCACCCTTCTGACGGCACGGAACACGAGAGAGCAGCAACAGACAGACGGGGGTAGCATTCTATCTGCCTGCCTCTCTCCCAGCGATCGTACGGCCCGGATCGGTCTGGGTGGTGGTCGGTTAGAAGGGGGGGGGGGGGGGGGGGAGAAAGAACGGTCGTCATCTCCCAGACCGCCATCTTCTCTTCCCTCCCTCAATCCCTACCACCCTGTGTACCGCAGATGCGAAGAAGGGAAGGGGGGTGGACGGTGTGTGTTGGGAAGAAGCTCAGAAGAAAGAGAAAAGGGCACAACAACAACAGCACACCCACAATCCTGGTAAACGCCGCCCAAAGAGGAAATGCAAACAGGTTCCCCCCATTCCCACCCCCACACCCCCCAGCCAGAGTAGAGAGAGAGAGACAGAGGCAGAGCAGAACGACAGGGGAAGAAGGGGAGAGCAAAAAAAAAGCAAAGAAAAAGAAACGACGAACAACCGCCCTTCGTACGTTATGCAAGTTCGCAGACGCAGGCGCAGACGCAGACGCAGCCCAGAGTACAAACACACCACCAACAGCAGCGCGGAGAGCGTCACTCACAACCCATGGTTGGTGGAGCTCCCCCAGCCGTAGAACACACTGTTTTCGCCGCCCTGGGGCTGCGGCTGCGGTTGCGGTTGGGGGACATGATGCTGCTGGTGCTGGTGCTGGTGCTGGTGCTGCTGGGGGTTGTAGACGCCCGCGACGTCCGTCATGGTGTAGTTTGGGAAATGGTAGGGCTGCTGGGGCGGCACCTGCTGGTGCTGGTGCTGGTGCTGCTGGTGCTGGGGGTGTTGAATCCCGACGGGCGAGGTATTGTTGCGCTGGAGCTCCGCCAGGCGCCTCTCTTCTTTGCGAGCCCGGAACCGCAAGCTGGCTTCGTGGTTGCGCTGGCGTCTGATTTCGCCCTGGGCCTTTGCCTTCATGACGGCGTCGTCGTACGGCAGCTGGTAGGCTGCTTCTATCTGTTCTCTGCTTATGCCACCGAGCCAGAACTCGTGATGCCCCGGCTGCTGATGCTGATGCTGGGGAGGTATCACGGCAGAGGAGTCGGTGCGCACACGGAGGTTCCGGGCGTTCCTGGAGCGGCTGGTCGCTCGGCCGCCGCGACGTCCCGAGAGGGCGCGAGGCGGCATGGAGCGGCTAGGGAACTCGGGAGAGGGGTCGTCGACGACGCGCTGGCTGCGAGGGGACTTGCTGCGCCTGTTGGATCCACGAGGCGGTGGGCGGTAGTGCGTCGTGGGCCTGACGCGGTTCACGAACCCGGGGTCAAGATACCACTCTGACGGCTTCTTCTCCTTGGGGGCGTCGTTGCCGCGGTACTCGTTGTGCGGCATCTGCTCCCTCTTTTTGAACGCCTAGACGCCATCGCCAGTTAGAAGGTGGGTTTTCCCTCGTGCGTTGGGAGGATCATTAAGGTGGGCCTTGATGCTGCAAGATGCTGGGACCGCTGCCTTGCAGGGGCCATGTGCCCCAGATGAAAGCAGGCAGAGAAAAAGAAAGACTCACTTGGTTCATGCTCAGGTTGTGGCGGATGCTGTTCTTCCAGCCATCGCCCCCGGCCTTCTCGGGCTTATCGGTGTTGTCGAGAAACCACTGGTAGAGCTGCTGCAGAGTCATGGAGTGGTTTTCTTGCGTCTTCAAAGCCTTCCAGATGAGCTGGGCGTAGGGCTCGGTGGCATCTTCTTTGGCGGCATCACTTGGCTGGGGCACTGGGGGATTACCCTCGCTTGCAACGCCTGCGTCTGGGTTGTCGCGAGGAGGTATCCCGGGGGTTTGAGAAGCAGGCGATGGGCTTGAAGTCCCGTTGGCGTTGGCCGTGGCCGGTTCGGTTTTGAAATCTTCTTGGATGCATGTCGGGGAAGCGACGAAGGACGCCGCGGATGTGACCATGGTAGGAGGAGACTCATACTTCATGGGCAGGTTGTCGGGTTGAGACTCCCCGAGGGCCTGCTGGAAACAGCCAGGACCATACTCCATCATGTGCAAGGGCGCAGGACGCATCCCATCCGGCGAGACCATGTGGTCGCTAGGAAGGCCGTCGTATTCGTCGTCATGATGGTGAAAAGGAGCCTCGAATTGGGCGGGAGGCGGAGTCTGAACGGAGGATGTCCAGGTCCGTGGGGACATTGATGCCGCGTGGTATGATGTAGGTGCCGGGCCATGGTAGGAGTAGTTGTCGAAGTCGTCGACGGACGACCGCGGAGAAGCCCACAACGTCTGGCTCATTGTTGGTGAATGGAACTGCTGGTTGACGGCTGAGAGCGGGCTGGGATAGAATGATTGCTGAATATTGTTTACTGGAAGCCTCTGCTGCCCGGGGATCATGTAGTAGTTGTCGACCATGTCCGTCCTGACGGCCATGGGTTCGGGTGCTTGTGTGGTGCCTGGACGGGACTGGCCCATCTGATGAGACTGTGCGCCCATCGCAGTCATGTTGCGAGAACGGTGAGAGCGGGAGCAATGACTCTCAGAGGTTGACGGGAGAGTGTAGAAGCCTGAAACCAGAAGTGCGGTTTGGCGGGATGGAGTTTCAAGGAACGAATAAAGATACTGGAGGAGGAGGTCTTTGTTGCGAGGGAGCGAGGCCGAGGTCTAACAATGACAAGGACTGCTGGCTGTAGGTCGATGCCAGATAAAGACGGTCTTGAGGTTGCGATTCAGAGAGGGAGGACGGAAAGTATTAATGCTGTGAGACTTGATGATGTTGACTTGAGCAGAAGCTTAGACGGGACCTCAAGCATGGGTTCCGACCCCGTTGATAAAACCAGAGAGAGATAGTCGTCCTGATGCCCATGCCAGTAGAGGGCCAGTCACGTAGGGCAAATTAACGCATGTCGCCCGAATCTGAAGGATACCAGGTACAAGGGTATGCACACAATGAAGTCGGAGGTCAGGGAAAGAGAAAGGGGGTGTCTGTTGGAACGCCGACCGGGGGGGTGTATGCGGACACCATGTGGGTTACGGGGGGAGAACAACCCGCCTGCCAGCTCATTGCTTGGCCTGGCTTAGCGTCGCCTACCCGTAGCCGCGGCGCCATGTGTGTGTGCGTGTTGCTTGTGTGGATGTGTGCGTGGTGCCTGTATACTTGTGTGCGTCAACGTGTGTGTAGCCAGCGTGCGTGCTCTTGTCTTGTCTGTCTGCTTGCTTCCTTGGCGTCTGCGTGTGCCTGGAGTGTTCTTCGTGCGTGTCAACTAGATGGGCAGGACTCCATCAAGGTCTGCAGCGGCCTCTCACCCACATCATGTACAGATCCGCGGTTGGCCAATCTGCTCTTCTGCTGATGCAAACGGAATCGGGGCTTGGATGTGGCTGCTGCTGCTGCTGCTGCTGCTGCTGTCGCTGTCAGGAGGAGAAACAGACAGGGATCAGTCGACTTCATTTCTCTTTCACTTATTGAGGAAGCATTGGAGAAGGCCTGGAGTCTCGCCGCCCGTCAGGCTGTCCTGGTTGAGGTAGCCCGGGTAAGGCATGTTCGGCTGAACCAGGCTGGGCAGAGACTCTGGGCATCTCCCCGTCTTTCTTCCCTCCCCCCCTTCCCCTCTCCTCCGTCGTAAAGGTCTTCGACAGCCGTTGGGTCTAGGAACGCCACCAAGTGTTAGTCCGCCTGTCGACTTATCGACCCATGATCCAGGCTTTCTGTCTGCGTGCAACGCCAGCTTTGATAGCAGGAGGGGAGCTTGGCCCAGTGGCCACAAAGACGGGCGCGGCGACCACGAAGCCTAGCCTTCGCCCATCTTGGGCGCGGGTGGAGAAAGGGCGAGGAAGATCGACGGCAGGATACTGACATGCCAGACTCTGGGCCAAGTCAGGAGCAAGGCCGTGGGAGATTGTTGTACACATCCGCTCCCAGACCGATGTGGGTAGCTAGCAGGAGGTGACAAGAGCATTGTACACGGGTACGGTTTGACCAGGCGATGCATGTCATTGCCAGAACTGGAGCGAGACCAGCCGGCCAGCCAGCCAGATGTGAGCATCCAGGAGCAGAGCAGCGGTCCGGACGGCAGCATGTTCCCCCTCGGACGCGTGCATGGTCTTTGGCGAGAGGGCCAATCACTTGTCGTCTTGTCCTGGGCGATGCCTCAAAATTGCCAGTGTGCCAGCCCGGATGGGGTCGCAAGGCAGCCGAAAGATCGCTCTTCTGACACCGATCCGCAGCTCATAGATCACTTTCGCCTTCTAGAAGTCCGCGGGGACGGCGGTCCTGACACGGATTTAGAAACGGGACATGAAGCTGTGGAGGCCAATCCCGCATGGGCCGAGATGGCGCCGCTCGTTGCTGTATAATTTGTTTCGAATTTTCTTTGCCCTCTTATTGTGCATCACTAGGTTGACTGATCGTGGCAGGCAAGTACAGGCGTGGTCCCTAGTGCCCCCAGCCATGATGCCTGCCCCAGCTGTTCGTCACGATACCCCGAGAATCAGGCTCTCGCACTAGTCGGTGAAGGGCTTGGATGGAGTGTTGGACCGCCAGCCCAGATGAGAGGCTGGCCTGGCAGGGTGAAAGTGGGTTCAACTGTGATGGTGTGGAGATCAGCAGCAGCTGTGGTCTATTGTACTCCCCAGTCTAAGCCAGGAGAGCTTCAGACCAGTCTGCTTCGGACTTTGTCGAGGCGTCCAGGGTGTCAACACCTGGCTGTCGTTGGGGGGGAGGCCAGCAGAGAGACCAGGAGAGCAGCACAACAAGCTTGACTGGGGCACCATGCGTCCCCCAGGTACATCGACAGTGACACGAGGAGATGAGAAGCAGACATTTGATTAGCTGCCGGCGAGAGCTATGGTCGCCTGAATGTTTGTGCTCCATTGTGTTTTCCCAAGGTCGGCCCGCAGCGGTCAGTTGCGGTCGTCTGCGTGTTGGATGTAAGGCAATGCGCGTGGCGGAGAGTACATGTTACCAGGTACCAGCGAGAGTGTGAGCGGCGACTGGTCTGGTGCGTGACAGGTGACGGCGAGGCGAGCGAACGTCTTGTCTCTTCTGTTGCTGCTGCCATGCCAGTCTGCTCTCTTTTCTCCCGGCCGGGGGCCTTTCTCCAAACGCTTTTCCGGTGTGCCCGCAGATCCGGTTGACATTGGTCACATCTAAGATGCGCCCTGACGGTACGAGCAGGACTCCGCTGGCGGCCCACGTTCGAGTGCCATCACTTCCGATAGTAGATCTGCAAGAAGCCTGTCAGTACATGGCATTCAATCGGCGAGGATTAATAGAGTGAGTGGAACTCCCTTACCTTCTTGAATTGAAAGTGAAGCTGCAGGATGCCCTGCAGGGAGGACAAGATTAGCTCAAGCCAAGAACAGGGTGGACAGGGCAGTGGATTGATAGAGTGTCATGGAGGGAGGGGAGGGAGCCAAAGAGGCGCGCGTGTAGGCGTTTGGGAGGGTGCCAGAGGCGGTGTTGACACTGGGCGGAGTGGGCGGTCTGGCGGAAAGGCGGTCAGGGGTCGGTGTGCTTCGCGTGGTCCGGCATTGGAGGAGGCGATCGAGGAGGGTCGGTTCCTTCAAGAGGGCGGCATGGCGGGAGTTGGGGGCTGGGGAAAAGGGGAGGTGGTGGAAAAGCCAGCCGAGCGGGCGCAACTCTGGCAGCCCACCCCAGTCACCACTTGTCTCCCCTTGGTGGTGTTTTTGTGTGCACATGCATGTCGACTTCGCCTCGAGCAAAAATAAAGACCTGGGAGGCCACGTGCAGAGGGTGTAGGGAAAGGCGCAAAACGTACCTTGTCGAAGGAGCTCTTGAAGCCGCGATCCTTCTTTGCACTGTAATCCCACTCGCGATCCACGATACGAAATGCAATGTCTTCGTAAGGGGGGCCGGCGATGAAACGGATGAGGCACGTGTCCTCCTCCCCTGCAGCTGCAAAGGACTCTCCCCTTTTTCTCCCGTGTTCTCGAATGATCTTGAAGGTGGGCGCCTTGGTCTTGTCGATGAGCTCGGGGTAGAAGATGTTGAACTTGTAGCCCTGCACGACCTTGGGCGGCGGGTTGTCGTGGTCGTAGTGCGTCTGGTTGTACTTGTTCCATTCGTAGCCCATCTGGACGCGGTTGAAGTATTTGGGCTTGCGCGGCCGGTACTTGTCCGCCCACTGGGGCTTCGCGGTGCTCTGGACCGATTCCTCGGCCGTGAAGATTTCTTCGTCTTCGCCAATGCCGCGGGCGACCTCGCGATCGTACAGGGCCTTGGTGGCCTGGGAGAAGTCTTCATTGCCCGTCTGCGCAAACCGAGCGGTTCCTGGTGGCGCACCACCCTGCAGAGCAGATGAAACAGGCCCTGCCTTTGTGTCGGCCCTACTGGGTTCAGATGACAGGTTCCTGGCCGCTGCAGGTCCGGAAATAGACTCGGCCTGCCTGGCCTGCTGGCCCAGAGCCTTTGCCTTTTCTGGGTCCTGCAGCTTGAGCATGCCCGCCTTGCTCTCGCTGATTGCATCGCACACCTTCTTGAGCTTCGCCTTGGCCTTCCACACAAGCAGGCTGCGGAGCAGCTGCTCCCAGTAGTCGACGTCGATGTCGTCGTTGGAGCGCAGCTTGGCCTTGATCTGCGCTTCGAGGGCCTCGAGCTGCTCGTATGTCTTGGGGCGCAGGATCTTGTCGACGTCTTCGGACACTGTGCTGACGACCCGGGCGTCTGGGCCTTGGGGTTTCAGCTTCTGCCGCCTGTCGGCGCAGATGGTTTGCAGCGACTTCCAGTAGTCGCGATTACGGCCGTTAGTCTCGAGGGTGTGGTAGGACGTGATGTCAGAGTCGAGCTCGCGCAGCTGTGATTCGTCCAGGCCCTGCAGGACGACCTCCGGGGAGGGCACATTGATGTGGAGGTCGGCATCGTCGTCGTCGAAGACGTCGCGGTCGGCATCGATGAAGCGCAGATTGAATGCCAGCAGGTCAATCGGCTTGGCTCGGCCTTCCCGGACGCGGATGTCGGCCTTCTTCTTGGCCTGTTTCAGAACGAACTTGTCTTCGTCGGCGACAAACTGGCGAGACTGCTCGTCCTGGGTCATGTAGCTCGTGCTGTTTTTGGCGTCGTTGTTCGGGCGGGGCCTCGAGGACGGGGGAGGGTTGGACGGCTTGGAGATGCGGCTGTTGGGGTCGCGGCGGGGGGACGTGATGCTTCGCTCGCGCTCGCGGTCTCGGCGGCTGGGGGATCTGCGCCCAGAGAGCATCATGGCTCTGCGGCCCGGGTCCATGTTTGCGTCGATCGTAAGGTTGCGGGAGCGGGGCGGGTATCAAGTAGAGGGAGTCTTTGTTGCCGTCGAGGTTGGAAGAGGGAGGATCGCAAGTTTTTGGTTGCTGCCGTCGCTGGCTGCCTTTGTCGGTGTCGGTGCTCAGGACGCGCTTATCGGAGCTGCCCACGACCACAGACGTCAGTCGCGTCTTATCAGCACGTGATATCAAGATGGGTCCGCTTCATCTTCGGATGGCTGCGATGGCTTAGGTAAGACGCTTGCTTACCTCAGGCACGTGCCTCGGGTGCTCTCTCACCGAGACTGACCGAGACTGCCCCACCTTCACCGGCAGCTGAGATCCCTCACCTTGGCTGGCCGGAAGCTGCCGCCGGTCCAGTCACAGCGGCTCGCTGCGGCGCTGCCCCTGCCAAATCATCGGGAGAACTGGGCCCTAAATCCTCACTAAGCCGTGCCCCTGGGACGCTAAAGCGCCCTAAAGCGCAGATGCACGTCCAGATCTCCCGATTTCAGGAACATGATGACGCACAAGACATCGGCCGATCGCAAGCTCTTCCCCAGCTTGATCCCATCGTGCCCGTTTCCGAGCTCCAGCGAGCTGAGCTGAGCTGAGTTAACTGTAATGTAGTTAGTTACCTAGTAAGTAGGTCGGGTACCTTTGATCAGACGGGCAAAGGTAAAATTCCCATTCGCGTTCCGTACAGCCAGCTCCATCATCGTCAATTCCTCCCATGCTCCTCTGTCGCGTCCTTCTCCCCAACACGACGCGTCTGCCACCAAGCGTGACCTGCTTCACTTCTCGTATTTCTCTCCTTGTCCCAGTCTATCGACCGTGCCTGAGCAAACCCCTAACTACCAGCCGACTCTTCGCGACCATGCCGCCAAAGCAGAAGCGCAAGTCTGCGGCCTCGGCCGAACCCGACGACTCGGGAAGAAAAAGGACCAAGACGGAGCAGAACGGCTCGTCCGACCCGTTGCGCCGGCCGCACCCCTTCCACAAGGACGCCGAGAAGCACGGCATTGTCCTGCGGAAGTACTACCCGCACGAGATGAGCAACGAGAGAGCGCTCGCCTACAACAACAACGAGATCCCCCGGCCCATCGAGGTGCTCACGTCCGCGCTCGAGGAGACGTCCAAGGCGCGCAAGGGAGTCAAGGTCAAAGATGCCGTCGTGCACTGGTTCAAGATGGACCTCCGGATAACGGACAACCGTTCGCTGTACCTGGCCAGCGAGAAGGCCAAGGAGGCGGGAGTCCCGCTGATCGCCATGTACATTGTGAGCCCGCAGGATTTCGAGGCGCATCTGACGGCTCCGATCCGAGTCGATTTCATGCTCAGGACCCTGCATGTTCTGAGGGAGGACCTCGCCAAACTCGACATCCCGCTCTACGTTGAAACGGTCGAGAAGCGCAAGGAAATCCCCGACAGAATCGCCGAGCTCATGGATCAGTGGGGGGCCAGCCACCTGTTTGCCAACATGGAGTACGAGGTGGACGAGCTCAGGCGGGAGGCGAAGATGATCCGCATGTTTGCCGACAAGGGCCTCGCGTACGAGGTCCTGCACGATACGTGCGTCGTGCCCCCCGGGAAGCTGACGAGCGGCGCTGGCAAGCAGTACGCCGTCTACTCTCCCTGGTTCCGCGCCTGGGTACGCCACGTCCATGAGAACCTGGACCTGCTGGAGCTCTACGACGCCCCCGCAAAGAACCCGGCGAGCGCAAGGAAGAAGTATGGCGAGCTTTTCGACACCGAGATACCAAAGGAAATCAAGGGCAGGACCTTGGACGACGACCAGCTGAAGCGCTTCCGCGCGTTTTTCCCGCCAGGAGAGCGCGAGGCGCGGAGCCGTTTGGAGAAGTTCTGCGAGGAAAAGGTCGGCCAGTATCACAACAAGCGCAACATCCCTGGCGATGCCGGCACCTCGACCCTCTCTGTGCACCTCGCCAGTGGCACCATCAGCTCGAGGACGTGTGTGCGATACGCACGGGACCGAAACAAGACCAAGAAGCTGGATGCTGGCAACGAGGGCATCCGCGTGTGGATCAGCGAGGTGGCGTGGCGAGACTTCTACAAGCACGTCCTGGTGAACTGGCCATATGTTTGGTACGTTTTTCGCCCTCCCTTGAGACGTCATGACCGCTAATTGGCTTTACTACCTAGCATGAACAAACCCTTCAAGCCCGAGTACGCAAACATCGAGTGGTCTTACGATATGGACCAGTTCAAGGCGTGGACCGAGGGCAAGACGGGTTTCCCAATCGTTGATGCTGCCATGCGCCAGATGCACCAAATGGGCTGGATGCATAATCGATGTCGCATGATCGTCGCCTGCTTCCTCGCAAAGGATCTACTCATTGACTGGCGCATGGGTGAGCGCCACTTCATGGAGAACCTCATCGACGGCGACTTTGCCTCGAATAACGGCGGCTGGGGCTTCTCCGCCAGCGTCGGCGTTGATCCCCAACCGTACTTCCGCATCTTCAACCCCTTGTTGCAGAGCGAGAAGTTCGACCCGGACGGAGAGTACATTCGCAAGTGGGTGCCTGAGCTAAAGGGAGTCAAGGGCAAGGCTATCCATGACCCGTATGGTCGTGGTGCGGGACAACAGGCGAAGAAGGCGGGCTACCCTGAGCAGATAGTCGAGCACAAGGGATGTCGCGAGCGGGCGTTGTCAGCTTATAAGTATGGTCTGGGGAGGGATGACTTGTGAGTAAAGGTGAAGACGCGAAACAAGATCAGAGAGGGTACCACACCAAGACTGGTGGTTTAGAGGATGCGTGCTGTATGATACTGGCACGAGAGTTGCCCTTTCTCAAAAATAGATAATTTTGAGACTTATTTGACGATGACATTGACCATTAGCAGATTGGCGACCTCCACGAAATCGGATGGCCGAGCCGCCGAAGCGCAACCTCCACGCACTCCGGTGAAGTCCATGGATATGGTGACAGTCATTGCAGCAAAAGTCGAGACGGCATCCCTAGTTACATTTCAAAGAGGTACATCGAATTCTTGCAGTTGGTGATTAAATACTTACGTTTTTGAACAACCGTTTCTTCATAGCATGAAGCAGGCTTTCACCGCCCCGGTGCGGCATCGTCAACCGCTTCGCCGGCGTTGAACCAAATGCCACAGCCAGTCAAGTCGGCCAGAAATGTTGTCAGCGAGATCAGCCTCCGATGATCCCTCGTTTCATTCCCGGCGGTCTTGTTTCCGGCATCTGCATCCAGGGTGGTAGCACCAAGCATGTCTCTCGATCAGCTGCAGCCACAGGCGCCAAGCAACCAAGTCTCCGAGGGCTTGCACTTTCAAAGTCAATTCGACTCGAAATGGCGCCTCTTTTCGCACATGATATCACAGAGAAACCTTCTTCGTCAGAGCAAGTTCGCCGGCGGAACGCCTCTCTCATCAGCCGAGCGACGTTCGAGCAAGGCCACACCAGGAGTTCAAGGCCCTCGAAGCCGAAGTCGTCGCATCTTACGCCATGTCCGTTTCATTTCAGCAAAACACTTCACTGGTGGAAACGCGACCACGGGGTCATTTAAATTCTCTGGTACCGACGACTACCCGAGTCGTAGTCATGTGTTTCGATACATGCGTCCGATGGCCCGATGCAACCTCGGAGGCTGATACTCCGACTGAACCTCTGATCCCTCAGAACCGTCTTTTCTTCACGATGGGGGCTCCCGTCTTCCCGCACTAGGAAATGACCTCTCCGCCCATTGGTCGCATCCGTCCATGGTCACCTGCTTGCCATCCCGGCACTTGCCTGATCCCAGTGAGCCGGTCCGACGTTTCCTTCCTCTCCCCCGGTCAAGCCTCAATGACACCTGCGGCTCCAGCCATCCCGGACCTCGAAAGAGAAGTCAGCCTTGGATGGCAGTGAAACGCCTACACGCTTTGCGGATCACAGAGCCGACAAGACCAATGTCTTCATGATTCACATCGCAACGGACCCTGCCGAATCGGTAGCAACCCGTGAAGGACCCTGCAACCCCACGGGGCTTCGGGACAACGACAGTGGAATGGGAATGGCGCCACGGAATGGAGGGTTCCATGAGCCGGAGAGCAGTTCTCGCCTCTTCTGCCGCCGCCGGGAAGGTCCTCTTGGCGAGGCACATCCAGATATATAAAGAAAGGTAGCCAAGGCCGGCTGCCGAGACAACCATTTTACTTCAGCATCCCTCTTCTCACCCGAAAACCTTAGATACAAGCCAACATGAGGTACATCATCGCCCTCGGCGCGCTTGTCGGCGCCGCCTCTGCCCAGACCGCTGGTGCGTGGGAGCAGTGCGGCGGCCAAGGATGGACCGGAGCGAAGACGTGCATTGCCGGATACACATGCACCTTCTCGAACCAGTGGTACAGTCAGTGCCTCCCCGGATCCAGCCCGCCTCCGGCCGGAACCACTCTGACCACGGTCACAACCCGTACATCCTCGACTACATCCTCGACCACCGTGAGGACTACCTCCACGCCCGCGCCTGGTCCCGGCGGTGGATGGAAGTGGTTCGGCGTCAACGAGGCCGGCGGCGAGTTCGGCGAGAAGACCCTGCCCGGAAACTGGGGCAAGGAGTTCATCTTCCCTGACCCCGCCACCATCACCGTAAGCCGTGCTCAACCCCAAGACAAAGACAGTCTATCGTGCTGACAGACGAGCAGACCCTCCGCGGCCAGGGATACAATACCTTCCGCGTACAGTTCAAGATGGAGCGCATGACGCCCAACTCCCTGACCGCGGCCTTCAACGCAGCCTACCTCCAGAACTTGACGCAGGTGGTTAACCATATTACCCAGAGCGGCGGCTGGGCCGTCCTGGACCCCCACAACTACGGTCGCTTTTACGATAACGTCATCACCGACACCGCGGGCTTCCAGACGTGGTGGAAGACTTTCGCGACACAGTTCAAGGGGAATGACAAGGTCATCTTTGACACGAACAACGAGTACCACACCATGGATCAGACGCTGGTGCTCAACCTGAACCAGGCTGCGATCAACGGTATTCGTGCAGCTGGGGCCACGCAGTACATCTTTGTCGAAGGAAACCAGTGGTCAGGAGCGTGGTCGTGGACGACTGTGAACGACAACATGAAGGCCCTGACGGACCCCCAGAACAAGCTCGTGTACGAAATGCACCAGTACCTCGATTCCGACAGCTCCGGGACGTCTGAGGCTTGTGTCTCGACCACGATTGGTGTCGAGAGGGTACAAGCCGCGACGAACTGGCTGAGGCAGAACGGAAAAGTTGGAATTCTGGGAGAGTTTGCCGGTGGCGCCAACTCGCAATGCCAGGCCGCGGTCAAGGGCATGTTGGATTATCTCAAGGCCAACAGCGACGTGTGGACGGGTGAGTCTGGTCTCGTTCTGCTGTTGTATCAAACGAAGCTGACCAAACGCAGGTGCCCTTTGGTGGAGTGCCGGCCCGTGGTGGGGTACTTACATGTACAGCTTCGAGCCTCCCAGTGGCACGGGCTACCAGTACTACAACAGCCTGCTCAAGAACTATGTTGCTTGAAGGGTCGATGTGGAGGACAGCTTTGGCTGCTGCGGGGCATTCTCGTGTTGAGAAACCCCGGTGACGAGGCCTCCGAGAAACTCATTCGGTTCGAAACTTCATTGTACATATTGCACCCGTATATACACATCTTCTTTAGCTTCCTCCGCTCGACGTCTCAGTGAAACCACTCGGGCCTATGGGTTCTGTACGAGAATCAACATTTTGGACACACCATTCATTACATACAGGCCTTTTTGGTTTGGAGCACATGATTATGGGAAGAAATGGGGGGTATGATGCCATCCCGGGATCCCGGCCGGGCTCCGATACAGCCGGACCCCACTCACGTCGGGGAAAGTGGGTCGTCTCCGGAACGAGCCCGGCACCAGGCAGGAACTGCTGCAAAGATACGCCGGTAAGAGAATGACCGAGGAATCGCAACTAATTCGACTTATTTCGGGCACCAAGCCAGTTCGGACCTTTGTTCAGGACTTATAATGTGATGTTTGTATACTACCACGTTCTGACTTCTATTCGTGCATGATCAAGTTCAGAGGGTATACATCCAGCAGTCCATGCCTTCATTCCGACGATGCCCTGCCTTTGCGGCCTTGTTACATCTCCACAGGTGGATGTCCATGATGATGATCATGAGAATACTGGCCATGGAGATGGCAAATGTGGTCCAGATTCCAGTCTTCATGAGCAGGCTGTTAGACAAGAACGACTCAAAGATGGCCTCAATCAACTCACCGTGTAATGCGGACTCTCCTTGGAAATGAAAGCTGTGCTTGCGATAATGCCGCCAACACCACCGCCGATTAGACAGGTCGCCGAAGCCACAGCTCGCTTCGAGTGCGACGTGATGTTGTTGGCCTGGAAGGTGAGAACCCCAGGGACGCAAAATTGCAAGAATCCGATACCTGATCTCGACGGTCAGCAGGTTCTCAAACCCCTACCCCCAACCAGAAAGGCTCACCGAGGAAAGCCCCAAAGTAACGTGCTCCGTTGGCCTTGCCGTAGACGGTGATCAACATGCCGACCGCGGTCAACGCCTGGTGGACCGCAATGATCGGGCCGCGGATCTTGTACCGATCGCCCAGCCAGCCAGACACGAAGGCCATGATGGCAGCAAGTACGTATGGCGGGGCCGACAGCAGCTGCGCCTCGGTGCTGCTGAAGCCCATACCGTTCCGGAGGATGATGGGCAGGAAGTACGAGTACGCGTAGCCGGGCAGTGTCGAGGCCATCAGGTTGAAGGCCCAGAAGTACAACCGCCAGTCCTTGAGGTGGTGCAGGATCTTGGCGGCGTTGATCGTGTCCTCTTCGGCGTCGCCGCGGTCCTGGTTGATGCGCGCGACGACGAATTCCTGCTCGGCTGGCTTGAGGAACTTGCCCGCCTGAGTCGGGAAGTCGATGATGATGAACCGGCCCAAGCCGCAGATGACAACGGTTATGGCGCCTTCGATGATAAAGATCCCTGGGGAAGGCGAGGTCAGTGACGAGGAAGAGGTGCTGACTCGGGTGACTCACAGCTCCAGCCGTTGAGGCCGCCTTTGCCACGGAGGAGGGTAAGAACGTAGGCGAATATGGCGGAGAAGCCGCTGGCAATGACTGAGAGGATCCAGAAACCTGATAGCCGCTTGCCTACTTCAAATCGGGTATACCAACAGGTGATGAGGTACGTGCAGCCTACATGGTTGTCTGTGTCAGGATACTACTCGGAGACGATGCCCAGCCAAGAGCAGCAGAGTAGGCGCTCTTACCTGGCAAGAAACCTGCCTCCAAGACACCGAGAAGAGCTCGACAGAGCGCCATTGTGCCCCAGTGCTTCGTGAAACCCATCCCTATGAGAACGGCACCGAAGCCCACGCCGAGAAACGAGAGCCAGTTGGCGGGACCAGCTTTCGGGAGGATGAGGTTCTTCAATCTCGTAGTCAGCAAAGTTCGGAGGGTGAATTCAGAAGGCTTTCTTATGATTTCTGTGAACATACGCTTGGGATCTCAAAAAGACTTGTGATGGTTAGTCGAGTTCAACCAACAAAGCCCGCGGGGCAGAGCTCACATGTATGCGACGAAGAAAACCATGACGATGACCGTATACCGGTTCCCGACCGCGAGTCCCAGGTCCTCTTGCATTCCGGCAACCAAAGCCAAGCCCAGGTTTGTGCGGTCGATGAGCGAGATCGAGTACATGATACCCAGTATCGGCAGGAGTCGAAGGTCGATACGGCGGCTGATAAGCGTCAGTCTCTTGCGGATCGGGTAGACACAATCTCTGGACCACAACTGACATAACTTTGTTCTGCTCTGCTGGGCTCAGGCCGCAGCTGATACCGAAATCTCGTCCCTTGACATCTTCAACGTGGGCAGAGTCGTGCGCCTTCTCGTCGATGGCATAGTTGCCAGACTCCTCATCCGCACAGCGGAGGTCGCTGGATGCCGCTCGGTCCATGGCAACTCTGAGCAAATTCTATCGGTTCAATCACTGAAGCAAGAACATGAGCTTGCTCGTCAGGGACCACAAAGCTTCGTTCTCTTGAGTTCCGGTAACCTATTCATAAATACCTACAGGGGTAGCCGCCAGGAGTACGCCCGGCATGCGCCAAGGCTGTTATCTCCAACCCGGATGCCATCATGACATGATCACAACATCAACTTGCAGGGTCAGAATCCAAGCAGACGCTAGGAAGTGATTGTCCATTCCCAATTCTCTGGTGATGCTGCCGCAGAGAAGAAGACGCATGCGGGGTAATCCGGGGTATTGCGGGGGAAAGGAGGTCTCGAACAGCCCCGAGTCCGGCCCCCAAGCACTCGCATTGCACCCTCCGACTGAGCCCCGAAGAACCATCATTCGTCAGAGAAGTGGAGAAAACCCGAGGCCACTAAGTCAGGGCGCAAGAGTCATGGCCGTGACTCTGGCGCCATGTGTCAGTTGGCTTTCCCCCGCCCGTCAACGTGGGACACCCCATTCAGACTCAAGCGGCACTACGGCGGATTACACGCGCTAAAACGAGTACGCAGGCCAAGAGTTCGTGAACCCATCGCTCGGGAGAAGAGATCCAGGAACCTGGCTGGCCAGTTATGAAGAACCTGTTGCGAACGACTACCCCGTGGGGCTGTTTGGTGAAGTGCCTGGCATGGAGAGCGGCATCGCGAGCGCATTTGTCCGCATATTTCGGCCCCCCTCCGACTTGCCCCGGACAAGTCATTGAGAACGTATTTGATGAACAGCTGGAAGTTGTTGACATGCATGGTGAGATCCCCCTCAATGTTACCACACCCCACATCCAGTATGCGGGGGAAACTGGGTATCACGATGCCGATGAAGGCCATTTTGGTTATAAAGGCTCGGCACGAACACCGGTAGAGCAAACGTGGTGCCGAGAAACTGCGTCTGTGGATGAAATAAAGTCACTTACAAGTTGTGGCAATGTTTCTGAGTCTCTTCCTGATCCTCCTAGGTCAAACGGTGCTTGGAATCCCAACACCCCTGTCCAATATATTACCTCAACTGGCCTGCGAGAAGCTTTCGATCCCAGCTTTCGGCGGCTTCGATGTCACATACTCTGAAGGAACGGAAGTTCGCAATTACACACTGCCCTCTAACCCGTCCGCTGCTGGCGCCAACTTTTGCAACTTCACCCTCACTCTCAACCACCGCGGAGCAAACGATGTTGTCTTTGTGAGCATATGGCTTCCCCTCGACAACTGGAATGGTCGTTTTCTGGCCACCGGAGGTGGAGGACTCGCAGCTGGAACCTTTGCCTCTGCGATGACGGGCCCGGTGTCCAAGGGTTTCGCAGCCGGATCGACGGATGCTGGTCTCACGCTCAACCACACAATCGATCCCAACTCCGGCCAGTGGGCTTTGAATTCTGATCTCAGCATCAACACCGAACTGATCGAGAATTTCGCCACTCGGTCTATTCACGAGATGGCTGTCATCGGCAAAGCGGCGGTCAAGGCGTTCTACGGCACCGCAGCCCGGCATTCTTACTACAGTGGTTGTTCTCAAGGCGGGCGTCAGGGCTACTTCGCGGCGCAGTACAGTCCGGAAGACTTTGACGGTATCCTGGCTAATGCGCCAGCAATCAACACTCCCCAAGTATCTCCTGGCGATTTCTGGCCGTCGGTCGTGATGGGAAACATCGCGGCCCCGCCCCAATGCGTTTTCCAAAGATACCAGGAGGCCATCATCGCGGAGTGCGACCCCTTGGACGGCGCAACGGACGGCCTCATCTCGGCACCGGAGAAGTGCAGTTATGACACAGGCAAGCTCGTTGGCGAGGAGATCGAGTGCTGCGATACGAGCGGCGTTGTCTCCGTCAACGAGCAATACGCCCAAGTCGTGGCAAAGACCCTCGAAGGCGCAACCACAACATCTGGGAAGTTCCTCTGGTACGGCAACCCCCCTGGCGCACCCTTCAGCGGACTCGCCAACACCAAGACCGAGGACGGGAACATCGTACCCGTTCCCTTCGCTCCCGCCGAAGCCTGGATGCGATACTTTGTGGCCCAGGATCCGGACCTCGACACAGCATCCCTGACGTTTGCCGAATTCGAGAGTATTTTTAAACAGTCCGTCGAAAAGTTCACGGAGCCCCTGGGCACCGATGACCCAGACCTCACGGCTTTCAAAGAGTCCGGCGGCAAGTTGTTGACGTGGCACGGCATGGCTGATCCTCTCATCACCCACCCGGGCACCACGCTGTACTGGGACAAATTGCAAAAGAAAATGGGTGGCCCGGACGCGCTCAGTGACTTCTATCGCGTGTTTCTGGCACCCGGAGCGGGACATTGCAGTGGTGGTTACGGACCTGTTCCTGTTGAACCGCTCTCGGTTCTTGTTGATTGGGTCGAAAAGGGGAAGGCGCCAGACACCCTCTTTGCAGTTACTACGAAGAACGGAGTCAACACGACTCGGAATCTGTGCCCTTATCCTCAATCTCTTGGCTACGATGGTCACGGAGATCTGAAGGATGCTAGGAGTTTCACGTGTCGTAGCTCCACGTAGAACCAATCTTGGCAGATCTAGTCTGACTAAATCAACTCAAATTTCACCATACTTTAACAACTCACGGAGGCCGATGTCACAGAGTTCATCCTTACTCAAGCTATTCACTGAATTAAAAGTCAACATTATGTACGTGATACGCTAGATCGTAAGAAGTCGCCGGATGCCCAGTCGTGGTACGCCGGCATGGCCATCATGTTCATGCCAGAACTCCTCCTGCTCCTTGGCGAACTTCCGAGTTCCATCTCCTCAACCCACCTTCTCTGCTGTGTCGACTCGTTCCCTCTGCCCCCCTTCCAACCCAAAGATCTTGGGACCTCTTGGTACGCCGGGATGTCAGCGTACATCTCCGGGAAGTGACTAAAGAAATCGGCCGACATGGTCCAGGAGTTGATGTCACCAATCCTCTCCTCAAACTCTGGAGACACGCAGTATCGCCCGGTCTCAATGTTTCGCCTGTAGCAATCGCGGAACTCAAACGGCCACATGATTCGGAACCCTTCAGCAAACACTTTCCAGAACAGGTTCGAGCAGTACTGATGTTGAGAAAAGACGAAGCGTTCACGGACGCCTGGCCTATTTTCGTTTGAAGCAACGGGACAAGGTTAGCTTTTGTCCGTGATGCATGAACTGTGTCCCGAGCTTCCCATCGCACTCACCAAACAAAGAAGTCTATCGCTGAAGAGTGAGGTAACGACTGTGAAGGTCTAGCGAACGAAACGGTCAGCTTGTCAGGACACGGAAACATTCCACAGAAACAACCTGAACCTGCTTAAGCGGCAATTTGGACGACTGACCGGCTGAGGTACCAGGCGGGAAGCTTGGCGCATTGCTCGACCGTGGGCTCCGCTTGATACCGGAGGAGTCGGTGCATGAGTCTCAGGATGGCCAGCCGCTCGGTATCCGGACAGTCGCGGAACTGGAGGCTGTCGGTCCGCCGCAGCTTCTTCCACAGGGGCGGCAGCCTCCCAGACCGCTCGACGGCGTCCCAGCCTTCCAAGATGACGCGTACCGGAATGTCCTCGCTCATCTCGTCCTCCATGCTGAGCACGTTCCGCGACAGCATCTCGCGGCGGCCGCCAAGAGCCTCATTCGCGCAGCGCCAGATGCTCGCCGTCGCCCGCAAGCCGGGGCTCCTGGGATCCTGTCTCGATGCCAAACACTCGCAGGCCGAATCCGGCTCGGGCACGATCACGCCGTCGCCCTGGCCACGAGCAGAAGCAGCCGAGGGGGGATGGCAGGGAGGGGACTCGGGGAAAGATTTCTGATTGGGGTCCCCTGCCAGAGCAAAGGATGACGGTGGTGGCAGGCCGCTGGTGCTGGGGAACTCTGCTGCCGTTGCAAGGACGTGACCGGCTGTGTCTGACACCGGGAGGGCCCAAGTCATTGCGGCTGCGCCAGGGGTGAACACGTCCAGGGCGGTATCTTCCACGGCGTCCATTGCGAGCGTGTCGGACACGGCATGGTCGCCAGGCCAGTGCTGGCAGTTAGGGTTCGCCGTATTGAGTGGTTGGGATGCTTGGTCGGTGCGTGTAGAAGCCTCAACCTTCTGCCCTTCACGGTGGACTTGTATGGACGTCTCGATGGACGAGAGCACCTTGGAAAGGGTGTCCCTCTGGCTGGTCATGTCAGACAGTTGGCCCATGAGGCTGGCGATCCTCCCGGAAGACTCCTGCTCGCTCATCGCTTGGATCGTCGCCTCGAGGTAGGCGATGCGATTTCGATTCCTCTCGCGCGCAGCGCGCTGGGCACGGCGGTCCAACTCTCTCTTCTTGGCACGGCGCGAGGCGGCATCATCCATTGTGTATACAGATAGTGCGTGTGGCGTTTGGCTGTTGCGTAGGCAGCGTTCTCATCTCAGCACACCTTCACGGTGTAGCCTCCTGAGCATGTTACGATGAGGTTACAATGGGACGAAGGTGGTTGGACGATGCAGCCTTAGAGTTAGGGAAAAGATCCCGTCTGCGGGGAAACGGGGTTAACGGGAACCACGTTGAATCCGGGGAACAGGGCAAATGCGGGGGAGGACCAGGACCCCGGGAGATGTGTGAGTTAGTCATCTTAGAGTACAGGTGATTACGAGATGATTTAGTCTCAAGTCCCCAGGTACATTGGGGCTGATCTCATGGATGCCACATGGAGGGCATCAAGCTTGGCGTAGAGAAGCGGACTTGGTGCGGCATCATTTCTATGCTAGTGCAACACGGTGGGAGGCCGAGCAGTCTGCAACTCCTGGACCGGAGGGAGCTGAGGAAGTTCCGGACTATTTGTATGTGAGCAAGACTTTAAACAACTGCTACTGCGAGGCCCTGACTAGTGCAAGTGCCGTTGGCGAGAGACCTGAGGGACGGATGGTTTTCATTCACCTAAACGGTATTAGACATTACGTGTCGGATTATGCCAGATGGCTCTGTGCAGGCTACATCCCGACTGTGTCCCAGCCAAAGTACGGGAGTTCCTGCTCTTGCAGGTGTAGGGCGGACTCGAACCAGGGATGGACCATCAAGTTGAGCCCCGGGGTCATCTGCGTGTAATTTGACTTCAGATGTTCGGACGTCTGTAGGTCTGTCAGTGTCATTTCTGAGAGTGAAACGCAAATAGTATGTCATGTTCGCCCGCACCTATTTTAAGCTTCCACATCGCAAGTGATCACGCAACTTGAAAGTGTAATCTGCTGCACGCGCACAGCTAAACCTGAGGGCCGTGGATCGGGAGTCGCATCGATCTACCAGCTGTTTGTGCCCTCTGTCAACAAGCGACGCTTTTTAGCCGTTCAAAATGTAAGTAACTCAGCTTGATGAGAATTGAAATACAGCCTCTTGGATCTCACAGAAAACGGAACTTGGTAGCGATGCGCTGATTCGAATAACGAGAACGAGACACCAGGCACGAGAGCGGACGGGCGGAGAACCAAAGTTTCGCACCATGTTTCACTACCCACCGGCATCACGGGCCCGGAACGATGTCGGACGCAGTAGGGTAAGGCCATCAGGAAGTGGCACCTATCGGAGACGATGCATCAGCATCACGTCTGAACTAGTGAGGAATCCAGTCCTACAGCCGAGCGGCATACCGCTGCCTCGGAAGAGCGGCCAGCGGCTGCTCGCCCCGTGACGCTCAAATAATTGCCATCTCAGGCTCAACCACGCTCGAGAATGTCGAAGCAATGCTTGTTGATCTATGTCGGGAAATGACAGGACTTCTGGGAAAGTGTATGGCATCGGGGACAAAGTTCAGCAGAACTAATCTTCCGGGGTTTGATCGTCGCCCTATCTCAGTAGAACGTGGATAATTGGCCGATGTAAATCAAACCTCATTGCATAGATGACATCTCGCCCATGATTCCATTGCCGAGGCAACAAGTTAGTTACTGCCTGGTCATTTCGCCCATAACGACCCTCTCGATGCCTACTGTCCAGCAGGCTCATCGACTTTCTAGGGTTATGTGTTCGGCGTTTCTCCAGTTGTGTCCCTTCCCTTGATAGCATTTGACATGACGTCTTCCTTGAAAGAATGCACACAACACCCTGGAATGACATCGTGAAAGGTTCTGCTAGTCCCCACGTGTAAGTCCGCTGGAGTTCTCCGTCTAAATCAAATAACCCAAATCGCCTCCTGCAGCATCCCTGTCGATATTCGGGTAGAGAACTTTAGTTGAAAACTTCTGAGGCTGACGAGAGCATGACAGCACCCTGCAGTTGTCAAGCACCCCGCTGGCTGCTCATAAGCTGGTCTGTCAAATTGCCTCACCTGCGTTTCTACACGTAGCCGTCAAAGTCCCAGGGCCTTCTCACCTCTGTCCACGTTTCAATCACACCGTTTCGTTCAGCCTAAATCTGTTACCTCTCGATCATGGCGGCGCACGTCGTCTGGCATCTGGCCTTGGCGACTCATCTCTTTTCTTCAGATGTCGTCAAATGTGACTTGATGTGATGATCTACAATGAACTCGTCTTGGCTTGCAGCGTAGAATTGGCATCGAAAATCCTGGGTGAGCGATTTCTTTCAGGCCCAACGCGGAAACAATAATGTCAGAGTGCCATGTATCATCCAAGACAATTCAGGTGGCTGTGGCGATCTTCGACAGTGCGCGTGTGAGAAGCAACCAGGTTTCGAATAAGCATTTCATGGCAGACATGGATGAGGCCAATCTCCCTGCTCATCACCCTGCTCATCAAAAACAAACCTCGGTGATCGCCCGCTCGGTCCAGGTGCCAATAGTGCCAATAACCGCGGCAAGATACTGTCTAGTGCAACAGGACTATCCCGCCAGTTGGAAGCTGGAGTCTTCCATAGCGGTGTTAGTGAAGCGGGTAAAGTGTTTTGCAGCGCAGTCTGATGTGAGACGATATTTCGATTCACCGCGAGGGATTTTACGCAGCCTACGCTCAACTCTGGAATGATGTGCGGCGGGATGCAAAACATGTTCGTTGGTCTGGGAGCACTGTCGTGAACTGGCGCACTCGTTTGGGTTCACAAGATGGAAAAGAATGCCACTCTGTCGGGACTTCATGAATCGCTCGAACCTGCAACTTGATCATCGTTCGTCACTTACAAACTCTGTAGTGCAAAGGTGGTGGACAGAGTTGACGTGCAAAGTTGACAGACTGATCTTTCAGATGATGGCGACGGATCAATCAGACCCCAATTACCCACGAACCTGACTCTAGAGTATTCGGCTTCTCAAAGTTCCTGTTCCAGGCGTGTGGTCCTGGTGGGTGAGACGATCCGTGTGCTGAGCCAGTGTGATGGCTTCTTAACACATCTCTCAAGTGTCTCAGGCGGAAACTGTTAATGCAG
This sequence comes from Colletotrichum tropicicola, assembly GCA_025962755.1. Classification (NCBI taxonomy): domain Eukaryota; kingdom Fungi; phylum Ascomycota; class Sordariomycetes; order Glomerellales; family Glomerellaceae; genus Colletotrichum; species Colletotrichum tropicicola. The sequence goes on from JAOWMA010000086.1 coordinate 160,007, forward strand.
TAATGGCCGCCAGAGGAAACGGGGTGAAACAGGTTTGTCAACTTTTAAAATAATCGTCCGATGACATCTGAGTTTTCCTCCCAGGTTCACTGCTGTGCAATGTCACCCTCTCTTGGCACACTTCTGCGACTTGGTGTGACAGCGCGCTCAGCCACTCGCGAGGACCACATTTCGCTCTCTGCAACATGAGGCTATTCCGGGTAGACCTGGCTCCGCGTCTGAAACGGTTCCTCCTCCAGCCAACTATCTTCTTCCCACCCGCCTTCTGTCATTAGCGCTGCAACTGCACGGTCGACTCCAGCCTCCAGCCCGAGAACTGCAAGTCACCGGTGCCCTTGTTCTGGTGGTATTCTTCTTCGGCCATCGGTCCAGACACGGGACACCCCTGTCTCGATCACAGAACTGGACGGTTCCCAAACGGCGGGACGCTTCCCTTTCGCCCCCAATCAACCCATGCAACCATACCATCTCTCACCAGCGTAGCGAGATCACGGACATGACAAGTCCCCGCACACCTTGTTTGAGAAAATGGCGCCTTTCTATTGCACCGCTGCACTTCCCTTGGACGGGACCTGAGCGCGCGCACATCCCCGCGGGCCGCGAGCAGCGATGACATGAATAAGCTTGTCTTACTAGCCCTGGGCTTTATCGACGGTAGTCTGTGGTCCATGACCTGACCCTGCCAGGATGAGACTATCTTGGCGATCGCCTCCGAGCACCAGCCATCCACTCTCGAGTCCGGATCGTCTCGACTTTGTATTCTAATTTTGGACCTGCATGCCTCGTCGAAGCTTGTCACAGCGCCGTTTCTCTCGCCCGGATCCCAAGTCGTGGGACTCTTGTCGATAATACCGTTGAGGCGAGGCGAGGCACCGGGCTGCCCTCCACCTTTTCGTCCGTCCTTATCTTGTCCTCCAAGTCACTCTGAACACCTTTCTCGTGCGGCAACCCAGACAGCCAGGACAGACATCACCTAGGCCTCAGACCCGGTCTGCCAGGACTGCCGTGATTTCGCCCCCTCGGCGATGACTGATGACGGCCACCCCTCCCCCTGTCTCTTGTCTGCCGCCTTCTCAAACGGGGCCCTGCACGCGATCAACCAAAGCCTGGACCGGGTTGTCATCACGCCGCAGCGATAGTCCGACGTGAAGCAAGTTCAGCCGACTATCCTAGTGGAGCATCTAGCAACCACATTCGGTCGGCGAGCAACGGTATATCTAGACCAGGACCTTTCGTCCCTTCTCTCTCTCCCGGTCCGGAAGCCTCTCCCCAACCTGAGTGCGCATTTTGTTCTTATTTCCTCTTCATCTCGTTCATTTTCTTTCTTTCTTCAGTCTACAGTGTAGGCTTCCTTTCTTTCTATTCTTATTCTGCACGGCTTGATGCCTCAGAAAACACCGTTTCCCTTCTTAGCAGATTTTAGTCTTGAGTGTTTATACGATACTGTTTCTCCATATGCCTCCCACTCTCTCATGGCGGCAAGCCGCCGTGGCAGCGTTGCTGTTCAACGCGGCGGTCACCGCCAATTACGATGTTCGAAATGATGAGGCCTCGAAGGATACAAAGCGGGCTTTGGATACTGGCTCAGAGAAGGCACGGCTTTTTGACGTGAGGAACCTGGTTCAAAAGTTGGATGTCGGCAGCGTTCTCTCAGCGTTGAGCGGAAGCAACAAGGCACAGGGTGAGTCTAGTTCTGCCGACGAAGCATTCTGGTCTACAACATGATCTGACTTCCATCAACAGAGGCGGAATCATCTCCCGAGATAGCCCCTTTTGCTGCCGAGGGTGCTACTGTTCCTGCACCCAAGGGAGAACCGCCAGCTCCTAACGGTCAAGCGCCACCACCACCTCCTCCTCAGGGGCAACCGGCTCCTCCTCCTCCAGCAAACGGAGCACCTCCTCCTCCGCCTGACCCGAACGCCGCTCCGCCGCCGCCTCCTGATCCGAATGCCGCTCCGCCACCGCCGTCTCCCAACGGAGCACCACCTCCTCCTCCCGACCCGAATGCGGCACCACCACCACCTCCTCCGAACGGTGCTCCTCCACCGCCCCCAGCAAACGGTGCTCCTCCTCCGCCTCCTCCGGCGAATGGCGCCCCTCCTCCCCCTCCCCCTAACGGAGCACCTCCGCCACCGCCAGACCCAAACGCGGCTCCTCCTCCGCCTCCCGATCCAAATGCTGCTCCTCCTCCGCCTCCCGATCCAAACGCAGCTCCCCCTCCCCCTGATCCGAACGCACCTCCGCCGCCACCTGATGGAGGACCGCCACCACCACCGCCTGATGGGGGACCACCACCTCCCCCTGACGGAGGACCACCGCCGCCCCCTCCTGATGGTGGCCCGCCTCCCCCGCCTCCCGATGGAGGACCGCCGCCACCTCCCCCTGAAGCCGGTGCGCCCGCTCCCGCAGCAGCCCCTCAACCTTTGGCACCCCTAGCCGTTGGCGCACCACCTCCACCTCCTCCTCCTGCAGCGGGTAACGGAACAGCTGTCGGAAAGGGAAAGAAGGGAAAGAAGGGTAAGGGCAAGGATGACGCTGGCAAGAAAGCAAGGGACGACGCGAAGAAGAAGGCAGACGAAGCCAAGAAGAAGGCTGAGGGTATGCGAGGTGCGGCCGGTCCCGGCCAAGCTGCGGCCAACGGCACAGCCGCCGTCGGCCCTGACGGAAAGGCCAAGGGCAAGAAGGGCAAGGGCAAAGACGACGATCCCGAGGCGAAGAAGGCCAAGGAGAATGCGCAGGAGGGCGCTGCTGGTCCCGCCGAGGAGGCCGCCGCCGCCGAGGAGCTCGTGGGCAAGGGAAAGGGCAAGGACGACGATCCCGAGGCCAAGAAGGCCAAGGAAGCCGGCGGAGAGGGCGCGGCGGCTGCAGGAAAGGAGGCGGGCAAGGATAACGGAGCTGATGCCGGGGCCCTCGGCCGGCGATTCGGCGATCCTGAGCAGGACGACCGGCGCCGTCGGGTCCGCTTCATCAAGCGGCGCAATCTGATGGCCAACTGGGGCTGGTGATCACAGTTGTTCCTACGGCACGAGCGCGCATTGTGTGTATCTACACGTACAGTCACTCCGGGCCAGCATCTTGACAAGACCTTTTTTTCTTTTTCTTCACTCTTTTCTTGTTTTACTTCCAGAGACCCTCTTCACCACGGACTGTCTGAGACAGGAAAGAATCCCGGGATTCGTGAGCGTGCGGATTTTGAGGAACTAGTTTGCTGACGGTTTCAAACGAATCCGGGTTCGACAATGATAAGTAAACAAAAAACAATACATTTCATAAAAAGAAAACGCTTGGTTGTTCCGTCCCATCTGAAGCCAGAGAATCAGCAAAGGTTTGCAAGCATCGGACTCGATGTGAACGCCGAGACGCACAGAATCTGGACACAACGGTGCAACGTCTGATTTGACGGAGAACCGATTTAGACTTCCCGTCTGATCATCTGCTCATGAAACTCTACTATTCCTGGACCACCCCGATAGGCCGTTCGGCGCATCGTTTTCTTTGACGGATGTTGCATACTTCGCAGTATGACTCAATGACTGCCGGAATAGGCAATGCTCGAAACGCTCGCCCTACACTTGAATGACATCTGCCGCGGTTACCCACATGAACGACAGCTCTTCCCGCCCATTTTGTGGTGTCGAGCCCCGCAAAAGGTGGCATCACATCATATGAGTGCAATAGTTGGACGACAAGTATCCCGCAAACAAGACCTATTCTTGAAAAGCCAACTCGCAAAGAATGGCTTAAATGCATTAGTTGTCTTTCAGACTGCCCTAGTGATTGTGAACTTTTGGTCGGTAGTGCAGGAGAAACCTCTAGAAGAGAGGAAAATTAGCTAGAAACAGAGGCCGTCGAATAATAACCCGACGGTCTGGTACTGTTAGGATAATTAGCAGCGCTGGATTAGCCTCTACTGTCAATTAGCTCACTTAATAGGCTAACTAGAAGTAGCTGTTTAAAAGGTACTAACCTATATAAATCTTTACTATAAAGCCTACTTTAAATAAATAACTTAAATAAAATAATACTATTATAACTAAAGACACCTTTTATTAATAAATTATTATATATAATACTAATATTACTTAATAGTAGATATGAGGGTACTTCCCCCTTTATTTACTCTATACGGGGGCTTAAGGCCTTAATACTCTATACTAATACTCTAAACTAAGTAATATATTACTAAGAAACCCTTTATAGAAAGAAAACTTAGGCTATATTATATAATATATAATTAAGTAGATAATATATATATATATAATACTATATAATAATTAGCTAGAGGCCCTTAGTACTTTACTATATATATA